>BGPR01010508.1:27273-52241 GCA_013235015.1 Araneus ventricosus
CAGTATAAAAATGATGTGTTATTATATAACCGTTATGAATTGCTTGGTTTGAGGATAAAATATCAGGCTTTGAATAAAGAGAAATAAATGGCATTGATAATATAGCAATTGTGGAAAATTTTGTTTGATTAAATACGATCATATATTCTAATAAATTCAGAAGAACAGACTTCGAAGAATATAGAAGATATATCTTTTTATTAGCCTTTTATATTTCAACCCTATATTTATCCCCATTATAAGAAATTTATTATTACTAAAGGAGTAATGTTTTATATTTTCTCATTAAAATTTACAGAACTTATATATTGTGTGTTTGTTTGTGCGTGCGTGTTTGTGTGTTTGTGCGTGTGTGTATTTGTGCGTGTGCGTGTTTGTGTGTGGCGCTATACAGGATAGATTGTTTTAACTAGAGCTACAATATTTAACAAAAACATACTTTGGATGATGGGAATATGCACCTTGTGGCCAATTTAATTTTTTTTCCTTGAAGTTTTAATAAGAATTTTAATTAATTAAAAATTCATTGAAATCTTGGTGTTTTTCCTTAATAACTTTTGAAAAAATTATAGCATATAAATTCTTTTCACACCATCTAAAAATTCAAAACATTATTTCAATGATATCAATTAGATTGCCGTACCATTATTTTAAATAGTTTTTTAATATCATATATCATAATAGATTTTACTTCCCTTTATTTCATCAATTAATTTCAGAAATCTGTAATTAAAGTCCTCTAAAATGGTAAGTTTATTTGGAAATATATCCAGTAAGCTTACTGAATATGGTTTCTATATTTTAATTATTTTCATCACTATGTTTTAATCGAGATTACAAACTTCAGGACGTAATACTTGCAGTGCCATTTTAATGTTGAAATCGTCGCGAATGCGTATAGTCTTATATAATAAAACATTCAAAGTAATAAAAAATTGTTGCATGTCGCAAAAGTTAATATCAAATATTTTTTTAATATCTAAGAATAGCATGGCTTAAAATTACCTCTCTGGCATTTAACAAAAGTTCACTCTACGCAAATGATTTTATTTATAATTTATTACTTTATAGTATAGCTTTAGAGATGAATTCTAAATAAATTAATTTATACATCATGTATTGATAATGTTTATTACTTAAAATATAGAATTATTGTCTTTTGTTAAAAGAGTTTCTTACAATAATTTTACTTACACTTGCGAAAGAAGAAAGCAATGTCATTTGGCTTAGAAACATATTTAATGGTCAAGATTACACAGAATATTGTATGTTGTTATCAAAATAATATTTCTTGATGTGGGTGGAAATTATTTGGTAAAGTTTTATTTTTCAAAGAGAATGCTTCTGATTAATTAAAAGAAAAAAAATGTGTTAAAACCGATTTTTTTTTTATTAACGTTACAATAAGATAAAATTGAATAACCTTTAAATAATCATCAAAAAATAAAGTTCTTTGAGAAATTAAGCCTCTGATTCCTAAGGCCATTGAAGTAGAGGGACCTCAAAATTCGGGAAAGTCCGAGCTCCTCTATCTAAAATGAGGGAAATTCACTTTCCCCCTCAAAAACCACTATGACAGCTGCCATTGTCCGAATTGTAAAAAAACTCCCCTATTCCCAAATGGCATATGGGCGGGCCACTCTAACGAAGAAAACACGTCTGCGGGTGTGAAATCAATCACACTTGACGAAGGGGGGTGGAAATTTCAGAGTGACATTCGGACATTTCGGGCGACTATGGTCTTTTTCTTGAAGGGACGTGTGGGACGGTCCCGTATCGATAGAGTTAAGTGTAATGAAACTCAGAAAGATCAAAATGAAAAAATTCTGAAATTGTTTGGAATTTAAACATTATTTTCTCAATGCTTGATAATCCGAAATGAGACAAAAGTGAGAATACGGAATTAGAATTGCCTTTAAAGTGCTGGTAAAAAATATCTTCATAGAAAAATGTCTTCATAATAAAATGTCTTCGTAGAAATAAGTCTTTAAAAGTAATCATTTCTTCGAATGAATCTGCCTTTTTTAAGATATTTACTTATGAAATAAGATATTCATCTATATTTTTTAAATAAACATGTAGGACTATTTGAAAATTTTCATCTTATGAGAGATACGGCAAACCAAAATTAATGGATTTCGTTTCTTAATTGCTAACTGATATCTTAGCACTGGAAATGCTAAAGTATATTTAATATATGAAGAAATCTTTAAAGGTATCCGTTTGGAATTTTGATTTTAATTATAGATTGTTAGATATTTACCTCGAACAGCTTCAATCTTTACATTTAGTCATGATACGGAAGACTAAAAAATATTTATTTTGATTCACAGGATTGTTCTTTTGAATTTAATCATTATATAGAAAACACATTTCGTCTAAGACAAAACGAACGATTTTATTTGTTGGATATACATTCAGTTTAGAAAATGCATGAACAGTACTATAAAGAGTGAAGGCAGCTTGAACTTGAATCATATAATGGGCTTTCCATGTCAGAAATTCTCCATCTACAGTATGAATGACTAATGAATGGAAGTTCAGAAAATGTTAATTGAAGACCGCCTATAAATGGATTTATTAGTAACTGTTCTTTTTAACAACAGCCTAACAAAAAATTTTAATAAATAAAGACGACTGGCGTTTTCCATTTCTCATGTTTAGTTCAAAGGCAAATAATCCATATTTATGTGCATATTTTCTTAAACATCCATGAATAAGTTGTTTTTAAGATTTCAGAGATATGATTAAATCAGAACGTTTAGTTCTAATTTTTCTAACCTGAAAGCTGTAAGATTAAAATAATTAAGCACTCGGAAGCTTAATTTGTAATTCGAGTGCAATGATAATAGTATTTTTAAAGTACTAATGACTAAACCAAATAAGTATAGATTCAAAAAATTGAATAGCATATGTTGACAACCATAAGCAACGAGCTAGTGTAATATTTTCTGTAAATTTAACTGAAAGAAACAACATTAATTATTACTTTACCTTTACACATTATTATACTAGTTTTAAACACTTATGGAAAAAATTCTATCTTAAATATTACTTGTAAAATTCAATGAAAGTAACACAGATGGCAATGTTATTCGAAAATTCAATCACTACGAATGCTAAGTAAAACAATTATAAACTCGAGCTTCCAGGATCTTTCGAAATCAATAACACATAAACAAATGCCGTATAAATCCAACAAAAACCTACTTTAATCGATGGAAAAGGGGATTAGCGCATCAAAATTTGTGCAAAAACATGAAAAGATCGTATTTTGATTTTCGGCATGATATATATATATATATATATCCATAGAAATTAAGTAACAAAAGAAAAGCATGGCAAGAAATTCTTTTGCAGTAAAGAAGCATTTCACGTACTGCTGTATTTTGTATTTTCAGAGTCATAATATTCTACGCACCATTTATTAAAGAACACAAAGGCTAAAAACTGAGGATTTAAAAAACTTTTTGAGACGTCGGACAGAATAAAAAAAACTCCTTCGATTTTTCCTCGGCTTTTTAAGGTCAATGACATCAATGAGGAACGGATATATCTCGAGCAAGAAGGGAAGTATTGGGAATATCAAGGCATCAGAAGTTTTGTTTCGAAGCTTACAAAGCATGAAAAATTCAATATTTATAAATAAACAGGCAGAAATATTTGTGAGACGAGCTTCGTTCCACGACATAGTGGATTTTATGAGGATATTAGGAGATATATATTATGTCTCGCAAGCCCAATGCAATATATTGATCCTGAATTTGATTTTCGAAGAGGTTTCAAAATACTTGAGAAATGCATTGATCTTAAATTTATTCGTCGCTCGGTTTGTGTTTTAAACGGCAACATGGCTTCTGATTTTTGGGCAAAATGTTTTTAATAATTAAAAACTTATTTGTCTATTCTGAGCTGCTCTTTTGAAATTTTTACGATAATATTAATTCGACTTTCTTACAATCATAAAATGCGTCAATAATATTATTTTTAATTTATTAGCAAAACACTTATAAAATTAATGGAAAAATAAATATTTCAAGATTTTTCAAACCTTGAAATACTGCCCTGAAAATTTCACAAAGACTTTACTGGTTCATTCGCATACTGTAAAAATATTTAGCACACATATTTTGACATATTGGTACGAAATCTACAAAATGCATTTAATTATTTTAAAACCTGAACACGCTCCATGGTCACCATCTATGAAGGATTTTAAATTTTTGATTTATTTTCAGATTTGCACGATTTTACTATTGTAATTGCAGGTTTTAATCCAACACTTAATTGTTATTCTCTAAAAGAGTTGAAACGTATTTTCCGATGGCAAACTCTTTTTGAACCCATGAGAATATTTGAAGAACTAATATAAGGAATTAACTTAGTTATGTACTGACGAATCTCTACCAATTTCAGAATAAATAAATCATGCAAAATGTAACATTTTATGTAAACATGTGACATGCGGAGTGTACCCATCTATCTATTCTAGATCTTGCATATAAAATTAAACAAAAATGTAAATAAATTACAGATGCAAAAAATGAATATTAGCGTAAAATAAAAAATGCCAGAACACATTTTTTCCGTAAAATGACTTATATTTATTTTCTAAATACATGGTAAAAGAAAAAAATTTTGGAATTTCAGTCGAACTATACTTCCAGCGTACATTACAGTCATAAAATTTCTTGCAGACACAAAAGTTTATTTTCAAAGAAATTTTCAAGATATATTTTCTCCATATTTCAATTAAGGAAATCTGAATGTCTTATCCACCTGTAATGTTTTCTTTTCTTAAGCATGAAAGTATTTGCAACACTTGTTAAGATTATGAATTAAAATCAATAACAACCCATATTAAATAGTATTTAAAACATAAATATCCTTTCTAAAGTATAACGCCAGACAAAATCTTTTTTTAATTATATTATGATGTTAATGTGTCTGGAAATAGTATTGATGATATACTTTTCCTTGCCTCCTGGCGTGTGTAATTGGGACACAAATTGAACGTGTTTCGTATGGCCATATTACATGCCGTTAGTCTTCTTTGACGCATTTTA
Organism: Araneus ventricosus; assembly: GCA_013235015.1. Classification (NCBI taxonomy): domain Eukaryota; kingdom Metazoa; phylum Arthropoda; class Arachnida; order Araneae; family Araneidae; genus Araneus; species Araneus ventricosus. The sequence goes on from BGPR01010508.1 coordinate 32,340, forward strand.
AATTTGTGCTGCTATTATCTGAGAACGAAGCAGAGATTAAAGACTGAATATTTCCAGGTGATGCAGCTCCCGGCACTTGATGCATTCAGAAATAGATTTTTTATGCGAGCATTAAACCTGTTATATCAGAATCCTGTTTCGGAAGAAATTATCAGCATCGAAGTGGTTCAAATGCTGTCAAGTCCTTTTCGATAATATATTCTTGCCTGAATTGCATCTCATCTCTAGGAATTATTTTCTCTAGATAAAAGTCGTTGTTGAATCATTGTGCCTATGGCAGATGGATGACTGCAAATTTATGGCTGTTTCCTGGGCCAAACGCTAAGCTTTCTTTTCACAATATGTCAAAAAATATGTTTAATCCATCCTTCATTCAAAAGAGCAAACTCAATGGTAACGTAATGGCAGAAATACACTTGATTCAATAAAACATCTAATCGATTTTTGGCCTAGTTTATCTATCAGGAAGCTTGACACGTATATTCCCAGATTAAAAATCGGACAAACTCGATTCACTCATGGGTATGAGTTTTGGCCGGAGGAACCCATCCCTTTTTATACAGTAAGTTAATGTTAAATAACTGTTCTTCACATTCTTATTGAATGTCCACAATTTAATCATCAACTCATCCGTTGTGCTTTCATTCTTCCTTTATCACTCTAAAAGACATCCTTTACAAAGATCCTCATCCACAACTTTTTATTTTTCTAAAACATGATTGTATTTTACTATTTGATCTGAATTCTTTTACCATGAGTTATGGTAATATTTTCCTTGTAGCACTTTTTTGCAGACTTTACAAATTTACACGCCATAACATATGGCATACTTATTTTAAATGAATTCCTAAACTAACAAGGGGAGGGTACGACTTGGGAAATTTAGTTCGGAATGGGACTTGGTTTATTAATAGTATACATTTAGGGTGATCATCCATTAAAATGCTAAAGCACAATGGCCAGCCAATTGGGAGAAAATGGCTCTCAAACTTTCGCACAGTTTATATACCAGTAAGTTGTCACCAGCATGGTCCGTATAGTACTGGCGTGCAAACCTTTTGCCCAGGGTTCGATCCCGCCTCCGTTTTCTTTTTGAAAATGTTTTTAATTAATATTTAATTGAATTAAAATATTATGAACATCTTTTATTAATAATTATAATATTAATAATTTCTAAGCATTAAATATTTTTTATTCATATAATATATGAATTATAGTCATAATTTAATTTTAAACAGTTAAATAATGATTAAAACAATTTTAATGGTGTTAAATAATAAGTATAATTACTATTATTATCATATGTCATTAAAATTTTTAAATGATTCCGTTAAAATAATTACAAAATTTCCGTTCTATTGGAAATCTTCTTTATGGAACCAGTTTTGACCGAAAAAGACAGAGAAGCCTTTAAACCTTTGAGTACAGAGAAAGGCCGTCCAAAATCTGAAGTTTATTTCCCAATAGATCTTTAAAATAAACGTACACCATTTAGTAATTATGCAATATGTCAAAATATTCTTTTATTTCTAATTTTTTATGAGATGTTCTTGTATGTAAATAAAAATTAATAAATATCAGAAAATTTCAAAAATTTTCAAAGGAATAAAATCTTCCTGAAATTCTTTTACTATGAGAGCAATATTACAATTATCTAACGAGAACAACTATAATTAGTTATTATTAAGCACCATTAAATTTGTATTTATAATTAATTATATTTTCTTTTTTGAAAATAATATTTAAAATTAATAATTTCAAATTAAAATAACAATTTATAAATATTTAATTTAAAATATTGATCATTTGATTAAAAAATAACTGCTTATTTATATGATCCTTGAATTACAGTTACAATATAATTTTTAAACAGTTAAATAATCATAAATATATTCTCTCCCGATCTAAACCAGTTCCGTAAGGCTAGATAGGAAATTTTGTAATTCTTTTAACGATCATTCAAAAGTTTATAATATGACATATAATTATAATAGGAATTATACTTATTATTTAACACCATTAAATTTCTTTTTATGATTATTTAACTGTTTAAAAATTAAATTATGACTATAATTCATGTATCATATGAATAATAAATTATTTAATACTTAAAAATTATTAATATTCTATTAGAATTGTATATAAATTTTTAATTAAATTAAATATTAATTTAAAAAATTATTTTCAAAAAAGAAAATGGAGGCGGGATCGAACCCTGGTCAAAATGTTTGCACGCCTGTATTATACCGACCATCATATTTGAGCTTCAACAACGATAACAACTTACTGGTATATAAGCTATGCCAAACGTTTGAGGGCCATTTTCTCCCAAATGGATGGCCATTGCTCTTTAGCATTTTAATGGATGGACACCCTTAATATATACTATTAATAAACCCAGTCTCATCCCAAACTGAATTTCCCAAGTCATGCCCTCCCCTTTGTAAGACTTTATTCTACACCATATGTTTGGCGCAGCATAATCATTAATGGTTTTTTTGCCAATAAACACTATCAAAGCAAACCAAACAAAATCTTTTTCCTAGTGTCTTTTTGAAGTATCGCCTCCAGTCCATTTTGAAAATCGCAAAATCTTACTATTAAAGTATTTTTGGTATCAATCAAGTATAATAATTCACCAATCAAGTGTTATAATTCACCAATCAATATTATACATAATTGAATATACCATATTCTTCACGAAATTTTGGCCATCTATACATTTCATCAACAGCCCTATTAACACAATATGCTCTAAAATATCCAACGATATCTCTACGATGTTGCGCGGCACTCAGAATATCGTAGCAACATCGTGGAGATATCATAGAATATATTGTGCTAATAGGGAGGGCTTGATATACAATACCACACTACATGATTATAGTGTATATTAGTTTTATGAAATGGCATTACCCAATAAAGGATCGAAAAATTTCAGCATTTAATGTTCATCCGTTTCCTAAATTTTATGAGCGCTATTCTTTTGAAACTTTAATGACTTGCTACTGAATTGTTCATTTGCATTATCATTCATGTATTCCTATTTTCTATATATGTATATTTTCTTGTAAAATATATTTCATAAATCGAAATTCAGTTTGGGATGAGACTTGCTTTATTAATAGTATATCTTAAAGGGTGTCCATCCATTAAAATGCTGAAGAGCAATGGCCATCCAGTTGGGAGAACATGGCCTTCAAACGTTTGGCATAGCTTATATACCAATAAGTTGTTATCGCTGTTGAAGCGCAAATAGGATGGGCGGTATAGTACTGGCGTGCAAACATTTTGACCAGGGTTCGATCCCGCCTCCGTTTTTTTAAAAATAATTTTTAAAATTAATATTTAATTTAATTAAAAATTTATAAACATCTTCTAAGAAAATATTAATAATTTCCAAGTATTAAATAATTTATTATTCATATGATACATGAATTATAGTCATAATTTAATTTTTAAACAGTTAAATAACCATAAAATGAAATTTAATGGTGTTAAATAATGGTAATTTAATGGTGTTAATTGTTCATTTGTGCAATCATTCATGTATTCCCCTTTTCTATATATTTATATTTTCTTGTGAAATATATTTTATAAATGAGGACCTTCGAGGTTTCGTATACAGCAAATGTAAAGTCAGATTTTCAACAATCCTTCAACTTAAAACCATTTCATTTTTTAACTTATAAAATTAACTATATTAGTTCTTTGTATAGTTTATAAATAGAATTTTAATTGGTATTTTTTATCTATTTTCTCAGCATAGCAGAGGAAATAAGATTCAAAGTCCACCTTTTTGATAATTCGATTAATATGTGTTTCCGAAAGTCACGAAAGATTTAACAAAATATTATTCAGAATTTTTGGAAATTGAAAGTGTCTCTCCTAAAAATTTAATGAATGACTTTAAAATTCGATTGAAACTTTATATAAAACATACACAATACAGCTATCTTTCCAGATATAAACTCTTGCTGATATTATTATTGTCAAAACAAACCAAATAATCATACGTTTCCAAGGGAGTTAATGGAATTTATAACATACGCATTTGAAAGGGTCCATTATTTCTTAAATATCTATTAAGTTTTATATGCCACTGTCAGTAGTATCATCAAAATTATCTTTAAGATATTAAAACATGCGATGACATACTAATAATTGCTTTCAGACGCAAAGTGTGTCTGACATACCAACATTCAGTATGTCTTATGAGTGAATATATTTTTAAAAAGGTAATTATTTATTTTGCTTTATTTTCCTTCCATCCATTACTTTTGTTTAGAAGACCCTCGCTTTTCTAGTCAACTAAGTATAATTTAAATTAATAATTTTATTAATTCCATTACTTCTAAACAGGAATTCAGATTGTGAACTTATAACAATTAAAGCAAACACTTAAAACTTTAAATGCTAATATTTTCTTTTTCCTAACGCTAAGAAAATAGTAACAAAATTTGTTTCTTTCTTATAAACATCTATTCAGGATAACCAAACAAATAAAATATTATCAACATGCTGACATTAGAATCACAAAACTTATTTTATGAAGTTCAAGTTAAATATTTCTGTCTATGACCTCAAAGGTATATTTCTCCACTAAGATTCCCTTACGCTTTCAGATTCCAAGACTTTCCAATGTAAACTAATCCTTTAAATGCACTTTCAAATAACAACTCTCTCATTTTGTATGCTTCAAATTATTCAGAATGGCAATCAGTCTCTAAAAGGAACTCTTATTCAGCGCAACTAAATAATCCTGCAATTCAAATTTCTTAACATTCTGGCATCAACCCAAGATCGCTGCCTGAATTTAATTCTTAACTAAAACGTCTGAGTGTTTCCGATAACGACAGGGACTTCATAAGATTAAGAGCATTTACGTTAAAAGTGGCAGACACTTAATCATTTCTGAAACGTGAAGTTGCCGAAACATTTTTAAATGCGTTCGATGGATTTTAAAAACGGTTTAATAAACAAAATATTGATATATTGCCAAAATCGACACATTTGGCTGATAATAAATTAACGCAGTAGGGTTGGTCTACTAAAATGTAGTTTTAATGATTTTAAAGATTAACGCAGTAGGGTTGGTCTACTAAAATGTAGTTTTAATGATTTTAAAGAGCTTTGAAATTCCTTACCTGGTGATGATAAAGTTAAAATATATTGGTCTTCAAAACATAAATTTTGGAGATACGAGGCATATCGAAATTTGCAAGTTAGCTCAAGTTGAAAGTTAACTATTCTTTTGTATATTCTTTAAGACCTTTTCAGTTAGACAATATTAATCTCTGCTCCGGTGTTGCTTGAAGTTGAATATTCTGATAAATAAGGTCTTGTGCTATAAGTGTGTGATAAAAATGTAAATGCTGTTTTATCTTAAATATACTTGTTTCTATAAATCAGGTTGCATGTAGTTTGGAAGAACAGTGTTATTATTTTGCAAGGTCCATAACATGTGATCGTAATTTTATAAAATTTTCAATTGTATTTAGATTAAGGCTCATATTGATGTGTACAACATTCATATTTTATAAATTTCATAATGTTTCTAGAAATTTATTTTTCTTTCAATTTTTGGGGGAATCTGTAAACCTTTAACTTGTTTACCTAATACATTTTTAATTTGTTCATCTGAAAGTCGGTACAAAATTTTAATAAATGAATTACAGTAAAAAGAATTATTTATATTTATAAAGCATACCTAAATTAGTACATTAAATGAGTAAAAAAGAAACATACCAGTTAAGCTGACAGTCTTTAATTCGCCTTTCTAATGCAATTTTAGGAAAAGTACTGCAAATGACAGCATTATCTATAACTTTGTTATAAGGATATGAAAAAATGGATGTGCGTGCTTAAGTCTCATATTCATTCATTTTACAGTGAATAATCAACATATGTTCAATACATAAAATTCTACTTAAATTGTCAGTTATAATTCACATCCTTGTTCAAAAAGAAGTTTATCATTTCGAAAAGGAAGATGTTATCAGAAAATTTTTATATTCATGAATTTATGATCAACTTATAATAAAGTACGATCAGAAGGAAAATTGCGTGTTCACTTCTTATATTCATTCGCTTTACAATGAATGTTTAATTCCCGTCTGTTAAAAATACTACACATGCTTTGACTTTACAACATTTCTTGATGATATTGTATCATTTTTTAAATTATTAAAATTTATAAAGTAACTAATTTTCTGATTAGAATAGTTAACTCTTCTTATTCGCTTAGATCCTAATATGCAATTCGGATACAACGAGATGATGCTCCATGAAATGCCCCATTATCTTTTGAAAGGTATTTTATCTCCTTGTAAATAATGATCTCATATAATGAACCATTTCATTAATTTAAGTGTATTTTATTTTATATGAATTACTCGAAAATGAAGTACTCTGTGTGAAATCCAAATTTTCAACAATTACTTAAATATTTTAATCATGTTAAAGTATAATGAACGAAATTAAACAACTAGCTAATCATTTGACCCTGAAAATCATTTTTAAAAGTGAAAGTAATTTGTAAGCCATTGGCCAAAATTCATCATGACCAAAATTAATTTTCTTGATTTTTAAACAAAAAATTAATTAAAGGTGATTCCAACCTCTAGTTTGAAACACCGTAGCATGGTAATGTTTAGGCTTGTTTCATTTCTCTTGTTTTCGTTTCTTTTGATTGAATCAGCCGTTGGATTTTCTGTGTAAAGAGTTTTGCAGCTCGCAATTTATAGAATGAATGCAACTCGTAAAACACTATCATGTTACAAAACACATAATGATTCGAAATATATTAAAGAATTAGTTAGCGATGAACGTAAAAATTTAACATTTAATTTTACTTGGACGAACCAGAGCTTTTAAAATATTCACATTAATTATTCAAAATCTGCCATTTTTTTCGCCATGGAAAACAATATTACAAAATTGTGTTTGAAATTAATTTTTAAAAATTTATTAAAATTGAAAGAAAAAATGCTCAGAAATATAAGTGATATATTTTTTTAGAAACACGGTTTTATTTGTGCACTGAAATGTAGAAATTGATTTTTATCACACAAAATACGAAAGTCAATAAAAATGTCTATAATTTATAATGCATATTTTGGAATTTCGGTCTTTAGCTATTTATCATGGCTTAATACCTACATTGTATTTTTTCATCATTTTCTAAAAAAATCCTTCAGCATTTAAATAAAGCACCTACAAATTATTCGCAATTACAGCAAACTTGCTTTAGCATTGTCTATCGATTATCAAAGTTAAATCATTCTTATTATGAACAATATGCTATTTCTGAATTCAGAACTCAAGTATTGTTAAATATTCATTATTTACTAGCATGTCATATAAATGCAATTTAAATTTAAAATCGATTTTACTGTATTCAAATGCATTTGTCGTAAATGGAACAATATCGCCTTTCACATATTTTTATCATATCTATATTTTTGAATTGTGTTGCACTGGCTTCTTTCGAAACTGTGCAGCACAGTACTTATAAAAACGGGCATTCTCAAAAATAAACAGTACTTAGATTGATTAAAGTTCCGCATACTATGATTGCCTCTTTCTAGTTCTTTTTGAAGGAAAATCAAGGCAGCAGTGGCCTTTATCTTTATAAAGTGTTAGCATCGGACCAGGAGGGTTGCAGGTTCGAAACTCATTTCACTGATGTTCCTTTGCGCATAGGGTCTTTTGCACGTTAATAGTAGGGGGTCATACGTCCTCCCGTTGGTGTGGTACGGAAGTTCGGAGAGGAGTGCCAGCTCAGGTGTCGTCCCGTCATGTGACTGTGGCTCATAATTAAGAGGTCCGTCTCAAAATATCTTTAGAGTTGCTTCAAAACGGGACGATAACCATACAGCGAGTGCGCCTACGCAAACTTTACGACATATCGTGCATCGTATTACATGTATCGTTTTGTCTTACAAAAATAAATGCAACTTTTATTTATGTTATCTGCATTTATTAGCTTAATAGTAATCAAAGATTTTATAAATAAAAATTGCACTGAAATTTATAAAAGAACGATATAAATATGTAAGACGATGCACAATGCAAGTATCTATTGCATACGCGCCCTCGATGGAAATTTTAAAAAACTAAACTAATCTAAACTTGAATGTATAACGGATTGAACACATAAAACTTTATTTATATCTTCCAAGTTTATTCGATTTGTACATTCGATTGATGAAGTTGTCGATTCCATCACCAGCCCATGCGGATTAAATTTTGATATAAACTCGCCCTTTAGTTGCATGTTGGACATACAACAAAGTAACTTTTAATTTATGTGTGAACCATTATTTTAAGTCACAGTTTATAGATATTAAATATTCTGCCAACCTCAATTTTTTCAAAGAGTTACCAGTATTATAATGCACTTTCTATAATCTACTCACTCAGTGCATAAAATTATCTGGCAATATATTATAATCACTTTCATTTTCATGATAAAAATGTTGCATGACAGTCAAAGAAATGTTATTTAGCCATAAAATGTTATAGTTATTTCTTTTTTCATTTCTATTGTGTTACTGCTACTATTAATTTCTATTCCATATCATAATAAAGGAAATTTATTAATCAATACCAATTTCTTTACTACGCAAAGTCGCTTCATTTTGTTTCTTGATCAATAATTTTCTAGCTATCAATATATAAATTTTACATAATATTTCGCATTTCTACGTCATCTTTATGAAGTCGCTTGTAATTCAAATTACGAAGCCCTTAACCAGATGAATTTAATTTCCTCTTTCATTATAATTTTTCGTAAATTTGAAAATATTCTTTTTATTTTTAATTTTATAATTTTCTTCTTATGTATGCATGTATTTAATCTCAAAAAGACTTCATATCGGAAATGTTTTGGTCTTTGCAGTAAAGAACAGATATCTTCTGTGGTTTATCAATAAATATTTTGCTATGGGTAGTATACTAACAAGTGCATTCTATACATGCATTATCTTCCGAGGCTGTTAATTTGTTTTTAGTAGTCCGTTAATTAAATTGCAAAATATATTCATTAGCTAAATTTTTAATACCTATTTTTGTATTTGAAGCGAGGAGAATAATAAAGTCATCTGCGTAGCCTCGGATGTACACATTATCAGGCCATTGTTGGGATTACGCTCCATTAGCAATCAGGTTCCAGAGCGCGGCTCCACTACAGGACACATGAGGACAACTTTGCTTCTGACCCCTGGTAGCAATTCCATATTCAGTTTGCATCATAATTTTCCTATTTAGTAGGAGACTGAAGAAAAGCTTATAAATATTTTGTTGGCAATCACATTTTTTAAGGTTCTGTAGTATTTAATTGAACTAAATGTTATCAAAAGCACATTTGATATCAATTGCTTACACCAGCACATGGCTGTGGGTTATTCTGTATTTTCGTATTTTATAGAGAAGGGTATGCAGTGCCAGATTCACTGATCTGCTTTCTCTAAAACCAAATTGATATCTAGATGTTCACTTTTATTCTTTTTAATGTTAGGAAACGCATCGAATTACGTTCACTAACTAGTTTGTTTGAAACAGATTTCACTCGACATTGATATATTGGGTTGCCCAAAAACTAAATTTCTTGTTGAAATGTCAGCGTTATCAATGCTTTTACTTTCTTGTAAGAAACAATTTACAAGTCTATAAGATGAGAAACATGAGTGCTGTTGAAAAGAATTTCATTTTATTTTGTTGTTCTCGTGAGCAGCATTCCCTGTATATGAATTAAATATTTTTTTATATTTTATTTTTGGAAATATAAGAATGATTTGTTACTTGAGTTCTCTTTTCTAGTTTTCAAATGTTATCTATCATCGCATGGATATGGGTTTTATTTCTTCAGATGGAATAAAATGCTATGTTATCTATAAAACTGTGGCCGAAAATGTAGACAGATTTTCAATCTCTTCATTTTTTCACCAGACGATTTTCTTCTCGTAGAATTTTTTTAAAAAATAAACACCAAAATTTTATAGAATGAAAATTTATTCGGGCTTTGAGAATAAATATTGTTAAAAATTTCAAATGTAAGAAATATAATTCAGAAGCAAGTAGTTTTTTAATTATGAAAACACATGTGTTGGAGGTACCATTTTTAATTTTGTACCTATGTGCCCCATTTATAGATTTATTATTTTCTTTTTTTTATTAAAAAATAAAATCTCAAAAAATCAATGCCTTAATTCTAACTACTCTTGGATTAATCTTTTTCCAAAATTATCTTTAAAATGTCAAATATAAAGTATCAATGCAAATCTAAAGCTGAAAGTTTTAAAGAAAACTTAAAAATAAGGCACACACACTTATTATAATTGTTTGAGAATAAAATATTAGTATTTTGATCACATAACGAACCAAACATTGAAACTAGTGTTTAGCCAGTGATTTTGGTAAATGCCGAAAATTGATTCATATAGGATTTGTATACATCTCGTTCAGAATCGAAACTGGTTTTGCTTAGTATGTATATGTAATGTCATCAAACTTTAAAGAATTGAAGAGGCAGTTTTAAATGAAATCCACAGATGATTAAAGTAATTTTTTCTTTATTTCAGGAATATTATTTAATGTTGAAGGCGATCAGGTTATTGAAGCATCTTAGATGGTAATTAAAACTTCCAAGCCAACCAGTCCATGATCATATTAGCGCCGGCTGGACGTCGTCGCGCAGTTGAAATCAGAGCAAAAAGGGCTGTTAACAATGCGAGGAAAGCTTAAGTACCCAGAAATGGGGATTCCCCAGAAAGGCTCGGGACTCGAAGTGAAAGTAGAAGCGCGCTTCTTACGATTTAACTAGAAGTAATTAAAAATAAAGTATCGTTAAAAATAATTAATTTAAAGAAGGATAAAAAGTTAAATCATTACACATACAAATACATTGTGTTTACACTTATCATCGTCCAATAATTAATTTCTAAACCGTTAGAGATTGGCATACAAGTTCCAATTGAAAAAGATGTTACAAATGAAGGAAAAAATTACATTTTATATTTTTTAGTCAATAAATATATTTTGTAAAAGATGCGAATTCTAATTTTTTATACGGTCCCCAGGTATCATATTTAGTGAAATATTTATCACACACTATCACATTTTAAACAAAAAAAGTCCCACTCTTCTATGACTCAAACTGGCCGAATCATGGAACTTTGAATTTCATAATTTTAAACCAATCAGCGGCCTCGTCGAGAGAGTGTTGCCCATTGATTGGTGGATCGTCTTCGAGGCAGCTATTGAAATGGTGTTAAGTGATCAAAGATAGCAATATTCAAAGATCCATAATCGATCAGTTTTAGTCTCAGAGGAGTGAAACATTTTTATATTTAAAATGTTAGTGAGTGAAGAATATTTTAATAAATATGACTGATACGAGTATGTCAATAAAACACTATCCTAGAATTGTGAAACCTTCGAAACATGGCCTTTTGCAATGGCCAACGCATTGCCAATTTGGTTTTTAAATGGATTGAGATGTATGGTGTTTTTCTTTGGATAGAGCTTAATAAACCTGAGTGTCTGATTATAAGGCAAATTGTTAGAGATGACACATTCAATTTCAAGTCTCTCACAATCTCTTTTGAAGATATATCATTCTTTTTCTGTGCAAATCTTACATTCATAGAGTCTTCTCTTGCACTTGTTTTCGGTTTTCTGTCTCGCACTCTCTTGTTTTCGATGTCGTCTCCAACTTCTTGCACAAACTGTAGATACCCAAAATTGACAATTTATACATTTTTCCTAAGTTTTCATATGATGCCCCATCCTTTCAATCTTTAATGTTGCGGTGGCGAATATCAAAAGAAATCTTTTAGCTCTTGAATATTACTATTGGTTTAACTGCTTCATAGACCAAAAAAAATTTATCTGTTAAAATATTTAAAATGTACCAAAATTAAAACAAATCCAATTCGTATTCACTTAAATATAACCTTTGTCATCAATCGTTCGAATAATTTTGAACAGTAATTATTTGTTAAAAAGTAGTGATATTTCATTAAATAACTAAAACATATGCATTTATGGAGGGTGAAATAAGGTACTAGAAAATCAAAACAAAATAGCAAATTATCAACTTTTTAAAATTTTTGTGATCAAAAGATGAAATTTTAACAGTCCGTTCTAATATTCTAATAATTTTGAACATCACGGTATTTATTGACTCAAAACATAAAATATAATTCTTCCCTTCATTTTTAGCAATTTTCCAATTGGAACTATACGTTTCTCCAACAGTTTAGCAATTAACTATTGGACCACGATAAGTGTGGACACCCTGCATGTTTTAATATTTGGTCTTTGATTTGAACTCGGCTTCTTGGTCTGCCAAAACGCTCGGGGTGAAGTCAGATTTCTTTTTCTAGATTTATCAGCTAACACTGTTAGCAGAAAGCGTTATGATATTTCTAATGATTTCACTTCCTATCAGATTTCACTTCCGTGAAGAGCATCTGCACGCTTTTACCGAAAAAACAGTCCATTAATTTGACTCTCAATTTAAATTTGTCTTTAATATATATACATATTTATATAAATAATTTTTAAAACAAAAATATAATATTAAATCATATACATAGAAACAACCTCTTAGTCTCAGATAACAAAAGTAATTACATTTTACAATTTATTTATAATGCTTTGATGTATGGTTTTCCAAAAAAAATTAAGCTTATATTAATAATAAATACTTAAGTTCCATAAAATAGTTTTTATACATTATATTTATTTTTTCATATTACTGGATTAATTCTAATCTTTTCTATCTTGTATTTTATATTTATATATGTTTCTAAATATATATAGCGCTACTGTTTTAATTGAAATTTAAACGAAATTTTTTTTAAAGAAAAGGTAAATATTTAAAAATAAATTTGGCTATGATAATTAACCTTTTAATTATTAATGCAATTTTCAGATATTTCAAAATTGAATTAATAGTTTTAAAGAATATTAAGAAGAAAATATTTTCTCGTTTTCCGCAGGAAGGTACTCATTGCTATTTCAGAGAAATGATTGGTAACATGTAAATTTATTTGGAGAAAAATGTTTGTTTTTAGTTTCTTAGATATATATAACAGCATTTCATGCCCCGTATTAGATTATAAATATATCTTCCAGTGACACCTGCAGTTCATACATTTTGCCATTTGTCAAGCATAAGAGATTTTAAGAATACTTTGATAAAACATCTTTGGAGATGAATATTTGTATATGGAATGTCATTTTTTGTTGTTTGTTTGGCCAAACTATCGGTAAAAAATATTTTTAATAAATAAGACGAAACTGGTGTTTTACATTTTTCAAGTTTAGTTTAAAGGCAAAAAATCCGTATTTATGTGTATATTTTTTGTAACATTCAGGAATAAGTTATTTTTAAGATTTCAGAGATATGATTTAATGCAGAAAGTTTATTCCAATTTTTCTAACATGAAAACTATAAGATGAAAATAAATAGGCATTCGCAGGCTTAATTTGTAATTCGAGTGCAATGATAATAGTATTTTTAAAGTACTAGAGACTAAATTAAATAAGTATAGATTCACAAAATTGAATAGCATATGTTGACGACCATAAGCAACGAGGTAGTGTAATATTTTCTGCAAATTTAACTAAAATAAACAACATTAATTATTACTTTACCTTTACACATTATTATACTAGTTTTAAAAAACTTGTGCAAACAAAATTCTATCATAAAAATTACTTGTAAAATTCCACGAAAGTAACAAAGATGACAATGTTATTTAAAAATTCAATATTTAAGAATGCCAACATAAAAAAATGCTGTATAAACCAATCAGAAATCCACTTCCCCAATCGATGGGAAAAGGGGATCAGCACATCAAGAACATGAAAGATCCCTATTCTGATTTCTCGGCATTTATATATATATATATATATATATATATATATAATATATAATGATAGATATATATATATATATATATATATATATATATATCCATGGAAATTACAACAAAAGAAAAGTCATGGCAAGAAATTCTTTCTACAGTAAAGAAGCTATTTCACGTATTATTGTGTTTTATTTTGAGAGAGTCAGTTATATTCTCCGCACTCATTAAAGAACACAAAGTTAAAAAAAAAATGAATCATTGTAAAACTTTTTGAGGAGTCGGACTGAATTTGAAAATACTGCTTCGTTTTCTCCTCGCTTTATATTGTCATGCATCATGAGGAACTCGAAGATTACAAAACATGAAAAACTTCAATATTTATAAATGAACAGGTTGATGCAGATATATAAGAAGATCTTCGTTCGATGACTAGTTAAATTTCTGAGGATTTTGTGAGATCATGTCTGCATGCCCAATAATATATTGATCCTGAATTTGATTTTCTAAGTGATTTTAAAATATCTTGAGAAATGCATTTAGCTTGCAAATTGATCGTATAGATCGCTTTATCTTTTTCATACTATATCTTAATTTAATCGAACCTCTCCCAACCTTAGAAGTTTAGCGCAAAAGAAAGTAACTTGATATTTCCACTACGGACCCTAGAGACGCGTTCGTTCATTTTCTTTGCCATGTCTCCTCTGGCTTGCATCCCTCAGTCTTGGTGTCTAACATTATTTACTATTATGGTATTTCATTCTGAATCCTTATTCATCATAATGTTCAATGGGACGAAGACAGTTTTTTAGCTTATAGTACTAGTTAACCGCAGAAAAACATTTGATTTCTCTAATTTTTAGCGGTTCGTATAGATTTCACTATGTCCCATTACCCTGATAATCATCTATAGCTTTTACCGAAAACTATGGCTTTTCCATTTAATTTGGCACATTGATTGATTTTCATGACATTGGTATGTATAGATAAAATGATTGTCGTGTTCAGTCGTTAAATAAGGAACAGGCTGGAAAGTTATTAACTACTTTTCATTTATTACCAAATATTAGTCCTTTTTAAGAGAGTGACATACGTGCATCTCGTAACAAGTGCCAAAAGTAGAACAGAAAATCCTCTGAATTTTCTCAGATAAGGAATTATATATAGTATCACGTGATCAAAGTGAAGGGAATATTAGCTATTTTAGTAAAATTACGTAAGTGTTTTGGAAAAGTCTGGCGACAAAAGGATGGAATCTGAGATTTATGTATCTGCGCTGGAAGTTGCAAAATATTCTTTAGTAATAAATATGCCAAACGAGATTTAATAAAACTCCAGAGCGGGAAATAAAACGAAACCTGAGTTTAAGAAAAGTGTGATTTGGAAATACATTAATTATATTGACAAGCTTTTTTAAATATATAATATTAGAATTTAAAGCAAAATTAGTGATAACATAAAACAAAAAAACATAAAAACAACACAACATATATAATCTGTGGTTCTAATCTCCCTAGCTAAACTAATCTGGACTGATTTCAAACCAACACTTTGCACAATCTTATTATTTCGCAATAGGAGATTGTTAACTTTTTTGAAGTCAAAGGGTTTTAAAAGACCTTTAATTATATATAATCTCAAACTACTTTTTTCCGTCACATCTTCCGGAGCAGTTTATTCCACCAAATGTTTTATACCTTCTAAAAGTTCAAAAATTTTACCCTTCCTCAATTATACGTTCATTTTATCGAAATAGCTCTTCCACATTTGATCATAATTCAAAATTCAATAAACCTTACACTTCCGGAAGGACGATTTGCTAGGCAACAGTTAGACTTCGAACGTATCTTTTGCTTGAAATTTTGGTTTTCATAAAGATATTTTATATAGGTAAAGAGAGACTTCCTTCAACTTTAAAAGCCCTAAAATCTTATTAAAATTTCAGTAATTTGGAAATTAAGCAAGATTTTTTGAATTTTCCATGATATTTTGACATGTTATGTAACAAAAACTTCTTTACACGTATGTTAAAATTTTAAAATTAACTTCTATTACGTAAGTTTAATTTCATTTCAATTCTCTTTGCCCCTCATTTTAATAATTTTTTCAAAAATTAAATTGTGTATAAAATTTACAATTTGTAACATCTTTTATTGGTAAAGACCATAAGAACTGTTTATAGGATCGCATTAGAAGAATTTGAATGAGAATTTTTATTATTTTGATTTATATTAATTAACGCTTTCTTACGAAAAATTTACTATGTAATTAATTGTCCTTAAAACATCCACAAAAAATCTTTCTTATACCATAAGATTTATGAACAACATTTTAAAATACCCATGCAACAAATCTATATATATACTCCTCTTTACGCGGCGACAAAAAAAGGATCGAATTTTAATCGCTTCGTTTGGCAACAGTCATGAGTTTAGATTGTTTACACTGAATTAGCGGATTGATTTGATCTGGGACATCAATATTTTTCTGTACGAGGTTTATCTCTTGGTTTCGATTATAAATCGAAAACGTCAAGATAGGTCTAATGAAACCATTGGTGAATCTTTCATAATACGATCCAGGGAATGAACAAAAATAGAATGAAGCGTTTTGTGTACAGAGCGAAGTTGCTTACAGGAATATGAAATGGACTTTAGTGGGAGTCTGTTTTATATACATGTGGCAAAGCTTTCTTTCTGATCAAAATATCAAAGAAAAAAATAGTACGTTTAAAATTTTGCGTAAAAAAGTAAGAATTTAGAAATTTTTTAAAAATTTCCAAAACAGTCTATTTTGTTAATTTTAAAAAAAGTAAAGTAAAAAATTTTATTATGGTTTTAATTTGAATAGTGAATCTTAACATGTTTTAAAGCCATTTGCCACGTTAAACTGTGCTTTTTTGATAAAGTTTGTGAAATACAAATAATCTTGTAACTCAAAAAATTTGAGGTTTTAAATACAAATAACTACCTTAGAGGAGAAAAGTTATAACTCTCACAAATAATTATTGAGTGTATACATGTATGTATTTTGATCAAAATATCAGTGGAAAAAATAGCATGTTTTAAAAAATTTGGTAAAAGTAAGAATTTAGAAATTTTAAAAATTTCCAAAACAGGTTATTTTGTTAATTTGAAAGGTAAAGTAAAATTTATTATGGTTTGAATATGAATCTTAACATAAGTTTTAAAGCTATCATACGTTAAACTGTGCGTTTTAGCTAAAAGTTTGTGAAATGGGTTAAATAATAATTTCGTAACTCAAACTTTCTGGTTTTAACGCATAAATATCTACCCAGAGAAAAATTATAACTTTCTGGCTAACAATTATTACCGAGTGTGTATACATGTGACGAAGTTTTTTGAGCAATAATTCATTGAGAAGAGTGGAAATTAGAAGTTTGTTAACAAAAGTTAGGGCCAATGAACATGAAGAAATATTCCACTTGTGTACCAAGAAGTTTTAAAATTGATTTCTGATTGATGCAAATAATTTCCATTTGTAAACATTTCAATTATTTTAGCATTCAAATTTCTTGAAACATTTACATATATATATTTATATATATATATGAAGTAAATTTCTAATTTTAGAAATTTGATGATTTAGTTTATTAGTGTAATTACTGAAAAATGTTAGAATTTTACAGTTACTTCAAAGCCAATTTAAATTACTTTTAGTAATTAATGTATTTTATAATTTCCTTCCACAAGCAGACAGTCATGATTGTACGGCGAGCGAAGCGAGTTGGGATCCGTAGAAGTCCCAAAAGAATCACAACGTGATTCTTTGGGGGGTTGACGAGTTGAGTGAGTGGGGTGTAACCCCTAGTATTAATAATTTATGGAGAAAATTAACTATCCGTGGTTTTTAAAATCGTCTCGTCTATCAATATTCCCATTTGATTTAAAACGTCGACGATAAAAGAATTTTGTATTGTAATTTTCTATACAAAAGTATTTTTTTTTACATCAAAAAAATTAGACATAAGTATTTTAATCCCGAGTAACGCTGGGCATAATAGCTACTGTCTATAAATTTATACCTTTCCTGAATTTTAAATGACTTAAATTTCAACGTCTTTTGTACTTGTAGTAAAAGTAAAGAGTGCTTTAAAATGTGTAAAGCATGCAATGTACTGGCTTGTCAGATTAAACTAAACAGTGTAAAATTGAGTTTCGATGAAGACATTTTAGTTTCTATTAAAATAAATACTCAAAAGGGAAGTTTAAATTCGGTTGTTCTTGATGCACCAGATTAAGAAAACACCACTAAATCTTAATTCAGATTCCTTGCTCAAGCAATGGAAACGTCGGCAGACCTCCAAAAAAGCATTCCCTGTAGATTTATTTGTATATAAGATCAATAACAAGAAACTAAAATTGGAAATACGGTGCATAGAAAATAAATTAAACTTATTTAACTACAATGAATAATTCTGTAATTATTTCAAACTGGGCAACAAAAAACTTTGAACCAAAAAACAAATCAAAATGTTTTAGAGAACATAAGATTTCAACTAAATTATCCCATCTAGATTAAAATTTTACCTATAGGCTGTCGTTAAATTTTTTACCACAGCTGAACCCCTCCTTTGTTTAAAGAACAAACTAAGCTATTAAGGCCCTGTGTTATAAAACAGAACAATATAAACCATTGTTTCATGACAATGCCTATTTCAGCCTAATCTTTTGCTTTACGTTCTGCTAAAGTATTTTTCTTCTTTTACAAAGTTAAATATTTTTATATGAGCTCATCAAAGTTACTGAAAGCTCATAATCAACAGTTTCCTAGAAAAATAAATTTAGCTTTACATTAATGTATGTAAATATTAGATTGATCAAGTATTATATGGAGTGATTTCTTGATTTACTTCCCTTACTTGATCTCTACCGTTGTGTCAGTGAGATGACATTATTCGTTCAAAGTCAAAATTATCCATAGCTGGTGTTTCCATATAATATTCCTCTGATCAAAAAAAAATCGGAAGATGGGAATACAGCCATGTGATGAAGGGAAGCACCATATGTGTAAATGAATTCTTTATCCGGCAGCATTTAACACAGGAAGCTGAAAAGATATAGCAAATAAAGGGACACTTTCATGCATTGATTAGCTCAAGTCCAAAGGCGATTCTATTTATTGTCTTGCTAGATGAAAAATTAGAAGAAATAATTTCATTATGAAAGAAATAAGCCCTTAAAAATTTCTTCTATTCTTTTAATTATAGTGTCATTCTTTGCTGTACTTAAGTGATTCATCGTTTCATTTGAATAAATTGTAAATTTTTCTTATCAGTTCTTTCAAATTTTCATTTGTTTTATATAACTGCTACAAATATTGATTATCTATTTTTTTATTACTCAGTTGTGGGAAAAAACACTACATAAATATTTTCGTACTAGCCTATTTAATAATAATAGTAAAGGACATTTGGTTAGAAAATATGTTTTATCCACAAATACATGTATTGATTTGTCAGTCTTTTCATTTATAAAATGGAAAATAGTATTTTCAAACAAAACTTAAACATAACAAGCTATATATCTTGTCAAAATGCAATGATAAGGGGTTGTTTGTGTAGAAATACTATTATTAATAATAAAGAAAAATATTGCATGGAATAACAGATCTCTATAATGGAAAATTTGTAAACCACTAAAAATATTTTCACGTAAATGAAAAACAAATTTCATAGAAAGCAACATGTAAATATTTTGTTCCCATTTCAACAAAGGAGATACCGCGTATAGAGAAAATATATTGTTAAATAATATTTCATAAATCTAATTCAAACATAGTATGAATCTTCTTTCAGAAAAGTTAAAATTGGCCATTGCAATATTTCTAATTTTTCTTCATCACAGGAGTTATTGTTTATTCTTAATATACTTGCTTACAATCTTTTTTAACATCCATATGAATTGTAAAAAGTAAGTCCCACTGAGAAAAAAAAAAGAATAATTTGTTTTCTGCTGAATTTCATGCATTTATTAAGCAATACGTAACTGAAACGAAGTATTTG
>BGPR01010509.1:0-34570 GCA_013235015.1 Araneus ventricosus
GGAACAAGTATTTGCAGTTTTTCATCATAAAGCTCTCAGAATTAAATGATTAATATAAAACTGATTACCCTTAAGGTTTATGCGGTAAGCTTTCTTTTAATTCTGATTTCATATCAAAATTAGTTATTTTTAAGATTAAATGGGTGGTGGCCAAAACTGGTACTTTAAATTTACTGTATGTGCCAGTTTTGGCCATGCAGGTGGCCAAAAGTGAAACACTACATGTTCTAGTTTTGGCCACATAACTTCATTATTGTGTTTTTAGCCATTTGATAAATTTAAGAATATCTGGATGAAATAAAATCAAATAATTTAGTTTTGTTTCTAAAATAAAAGCATCTAACTTAATTTTATTTCTAAAATGAAAAGTAACTGATATAGTTATTTCCTAAGATTTATTTTATGTTAAAGATAAACTTCTCTTTTTTCCTCCAAACTAATTGTTTTTGAAAAGAACTACGATCAAATCTAACTTAATTTAACTAAAAATTTTGACGAACAGCGTGATCTCATTTTTACAATACATCTTCGAATCGAACATCATTCATTTGACAAATACAAGCCAGATTTACTTTACATAAATAATACTCTATCGCTAGTTAAATGGCTCAAGATGAATATGTAACTTCTACCAATTCTTTAACTGCATTTATTAACACAAAAAATTTAAACATATCAAAAATTATTTAATTCTTACATTTGCAATCGCTGCCTTATCGCATAACTTTATTCAGTGCTAATTCTTTTAGTGTCACTTGCGAGATGATTCATTATATAATAATAAATCTGGCTGAGACATAACTCTACAAAGGCAGAATGTTGCGCTCCAGTATTTAAATCACTGTAACAAAAAAAGGAATCTACGAGAAAAAGAATTAATTTTGTTGGTACTAAGATTTATAACTATTTCATTGCATCTGAAACTACCGTTACTGCTACTCTCAACAATACATATACTTTTCCTCCATAGCATCCTAACTTTAATATTCCATTACATATTTTTAAAATATGTTTTTAGATGTATTGCTTTAGAACAATATTACTTGCTACTTTTTTGTGGGTAAGAAATGTATAAATCTATTTAAAACTAAAAAGGTATAAATAATGGCCCCTGCTCATGGGCTGCAAGCCTATTAAACTCGAATCCAAAGCAAACGAAATATAGAAGAAATACAAGCGATTTTCCTTTTCCACTCACCAACTGAGAAATATTTCTTTGTTCTTCCTCAAGCACCTCCACTCTCCTGCTCAGCTGTCGCAGCACCCTCCCATCCTCCTCTTGTTTCGCCTGCAGACTCGCCACTGCCTCCTCCAGCCACTGTCGCTGCCTCAGCTCCTCCGCTAATCCCGAAATCTCGCGAGTCACCTCCTCCAGAACTTCGAAAATCCCTTCAGACGCCACTTCTTGGGAGGAAGGGGAGTCGCGTTCTCCGCGCGCCAGCAGCCTCCTTTCGAGAGCTTCGATGCGTTCCCTGTCACGCCACTGCTCCCTTCGAAGCATCGCCACTTGGCCCCGCAGCACCTCCCTGGCCCGCTGGGCCCCGCATTGGAGGGTGGCCAGCACAAGCACCACGGCTATCGACTGTACTATCCAAGACATCTTGTGTCTGCAAGGAATGAGAAGAGATTAAGATCGTCTGGAATCGGTGGGGGGGCCCCGCCCCCCCCCCCCCCCCCCCCCCCCCCGAAGGGTTGCCTGCCTTCTCTGATATCGTTCACTCCACCACATTTCAACACTCCCCTCGCCCTTTGTTTGGAATTCATCGCCAATGATAAAGGGCGGGAGATAGGGTTGTGAGTAATTAGAAAGCGATTTAAGCGATCTGTTGTAAAAGCTTCCGTGTAAATAGACTTAGACCGTTTCATTTGCCGAAGGTTTTCAATTCGTGCCGTTTAAATGGCGGCTATAGTTAATTGATTATTTTAATTAATAGTTGGAAATTGTCGCCTAAGTTAATAATGATGTATAAATAAATAAAAATAATCAGGTTTTTGTATATATTATTTTAGCAGAGATGTTATGAACTTAAATTTATTTCTTTGGCGATAGGATACAGAGGATATTATATATTTCAGTACATCATTTTGGCGAATAAATTATAAAAAATAAATAAATTTTTTCTTTTTTCAATTTGATTTACTCAGGGGTCGCGCCAGTGGGGGGATTGGGGGCCAGGGTCCCCCGTTGGTTTAAATTTTTGTGCGGGGTATTCAAATAGTTGATAAATAAAGATCTGGCGAAAATTTGAGACAAATTTCATCACATTCGTTCCCTCTTACAGCAGATCGTGCCCCGTCGGACAAACTCTAACGCCACTCCTGGATTTACTTTGATTGTTTTTCACTTGCTTAAAATATCTTGGAATATATGCATAAAAACATTTAAAAAATAATGAAACTTATTTTTAAAATACGGTTAGAGAATAATGTATTACTTTTATACAAGTAAATACTTTGTTATTGATATTTTTATTACGATAAAATAAACAATACTTTTTATTTAAAAGTCAGGTAATTACATTATATACCAATGTATACTGTTTTCAAACATATTTATAACTATAGTATATAAAATTTAAAAAAATCATTATGTAAATTTAGATTTTGGGTAGCATCATTTCGTTTATTTGATTTTATGTAGCTCAAAGTAGTTTTTCTGTAATTTTTTATTTTATATGAGAACAATATTTTTTCAGTGTCGAAAAGCTTGCTATAAACATTTTTTAGAAACAATTAATAAAATATATAAAAATAACACAATTTTACATTGCAATTTTATACATAAATAGTAAAAAAAATTCACTCATAAAAAAAATTCTTTGGATAATTTTTCCAACTTCAATTCCATGAAACGGATTACATTATTTGAAAGATGAGTTAATTACACAGCTTAGAAGAATGAATAATATGAGCTTATATGAAAATAATTCTTCCCGTTACAGTCATTTACAAACAACAATTTCATGAATTCCTATGTAAGTGAGATACATATATAACATTTGTTGCCAATTATTTTTTACTCCAGTTGTTTATTTTTGACTCCAACTCTTTATTTTTAACGACTTGGATAGAATTTCAAGCAATGAACTTAAAGCAACTATAAACTATTTGGATTTCAATCTGTAGTTAAAAATGATGATAACCAAATATAAACGAGTCATAAGTAATATCATCTCTGTTTAAGTAAATTGTTTATTTCCGTCAATATTTCTTTGAAAAAATAAGTGCCTTCACAATTATAAATGTCACTTTTCTACAGTAAAACAAAACTTCTTACCTTTTTGTAAGTTTGCTACAGGCCCCAGCGAAGAAATAAACAATATCATTCGACTTGTTTTCTTATATGATTATATAATACTTCTGTTACCAATTTTAAAATATATTACATTAAAATATATTAAGTAACATGAGCAAAGCATTCAATCATTCACACCTAATTTTACCAAATATTCTACCACTCTTTGCAACAACTCTGAGCACTTTCCATTCATGAAACAGACAAAACCTGTACTTATCGCATTTCGAAAACCAAAAACATGGCAAGATGAGATATTTGATAACAGAATCGGTGTTTTGGGACCCAACAGATTTCAGACCTTCGGTTCAAAGTCTAATAATCCGCTCATTTACAAAGACCAGACGAGTTTCTCCTTCGAAGAAATTTGCATTTTGTTTCTAAATACAGTTCCAAATTCTTTATCAAGATACGGGAAGAGAAAAATGACATGCAGTTCAAGGTTACAACTTTCTTTTTCCATAATGATATGAATGGAGCCGATATTGAAGAAAAGTTGTCGAGTCACTGTTATTGCACTATCTTCGTAACTAAATATTTTAAAGCATTTACGATTATTATAAGTAAATTTAAAAGAAGAATTAAAATAGAAAATCATCATATCTCAATAAGGGAATAAATAATTTAAAATAGGAAACTTTAAATTTAGAAGGAATCCTTAAATATGTGGCTTATCTACCATTTTGATCGGGTGATTTTTCGAATTTGATCTCAACAAAAAAAAATTTATATAAGTTGCCAAAGCGCCAGACATTTGTCGGGACAGTCACAAACTAAGCCAATATTCTAAATTATCCCATTCTTTTTTTATTATTAAGATATTCCTACTAAGCATATAATAATTGAGTTTACTACTTCATTAGTTAGATGTCCACTGAAGATTGATCTGGC
This sequence comes from Araneus ventricosus, assembly GCA_013235015.1. Lineage (NCBI taxonomy): Eukaryota > Metazoa > Arthropoda > Arachnida > Araneae > Araneidae > Araneus > Araneus ventricosus. Next base: position 4,187 of record BGPR01010509.1, read on the forward strand.
TCCCCATTGGGTCAAGCTATGTTCTACGAATTGTAATCTTTTTGGATCTTCAAGCCATATTTTAAAAATATAATGCAAATATGGAGCAAAATCCAAAGAAATCGAAGTACCTCAAAGATATTCGTCCTATTGAAAGGTAATTTGCTGCCTCAGAATTTACGATTTGGCTAAGGCTTAAGGTAACGTGCTCACTGGTAACTAGCCCAATTAACACCAAATCGTGAACGCATGCTCACTCGCGTGTATCCATGACTCATATTTACAACACATGCATCCTTCAGGAGCCGAAAGCGCGTATGGTACGTTGAATCACATCGATCGACACAGGACAACAATGACATCATCACTCAGGTGAAATGGTCCGACACTCTATGTATCTGATGCACTGAACACGAATATTGCCATGAAAAATTTTACTTCTTATTCTTCGTCTACTTCTTGTATTATTTTTAAAACAATGGGCCCTTTCCGACGACCAGGATAGTCATGTTTTTGGTTGTTTGCTCCGGCTTGAGAAAATGTGTCGGGTTTATTCCAGTTTTAAATAAAAATATCCCGAATTGCTGCGTATTTTACTTATAAGTAAATAGTTCATATTCGAAATTAAATAAACGACTTAACTAGATTCAATTTTTAAAAACCAGCTAGATTGTTCTCCCCGTGACATTCTCATATACTTGCACGATTCCTCGCGTTTCGTAATTAGCTTCGATCACAGTGAAGAGAATCGAGAATGCATTTTGTCAACCGATTGAGTCCCAAATCTGGCATAGGTCTAGAATTTTGCTGTCAAGACTACAAACCAAATTTCATTTATTTCACTTGTTGTATTTTTAAATTATTTTGTTCACAAATTCACAGATACACAAATAAACAGACAATCTATCTTTTGGCATATTTAGTCCAAAATCAGACACTTATATGGAATTTTGGTGTTAAGATCATATATTAAAATTCACCCGCCTAGTATGTTGAGCTTTGGAGTTATCGCGTTTACAGGTAGACAAACTGATCGGCAGACAGTCAACTCGTAAACGGATGTGGTCTAAAATTTGATACAGACGTACAGTTCTACTAATAAAACCGAACATCAAATTTCATTCTTCCTGCTATTGAGTTGCCGTGTTCACATACACACGAAAGGAAAAACAGAGAGCCATTCGGTAGACAGATTTCGCCCAGAATTTGATAGAAATCTACACAACTGGTGCTAAAATCGTAGGCCTAATTTCATTTATCTAACTTGTTTCGTTTTTGTGTTGTCGTGTTCACAGAAAGATAGAAACAATTCCAAAAATGTTTTCGTTCGGACTCGGGGAGGTCTGGAACTTAGATATGGGTGAAAATCTCGGGATCGAGTTTTTTGACGATTGCAATACTTTTTCGTGGTATACTTCGTATGAAATGGAGAGTAATTAGTTTCTGGAGAATTCTCCTTACCGACTTTTACTGTATATATCTGAAATGGTATCCCTCTATCAGTGAATAACGAGAGTTCTCTCTACATCGTAATTCCTTTGAATACGTATTATTAATATGCGTTACGAGTAAACTCGCGCTGTCATCAAAGTCTGCTAATGCAGAACCTACATAATATCGACAGCTGTCTGTTGGTGGCTAGAGAGAATCTCGAGAGTGGCATGTGTAGTTTAATTGAAACAGAGAAATGGCATTGGTGCTGTAAAGGTAAAGTGATCAGACGTACAAGATTAACAAGGAATGTAATGTGTTTCGACTGTTTGCCTTGACTTCAAAAAATGCCTGCCCCTCACGCAATTACCCGAGTTGAAGCTCAGAAAATCTGATCATTTTAATACTTTCCCGTAATGCGATTAATTGAACGTTAGGAAAAGTTATTATTATTATTAAGTAGTTCCTGACAGGTAGAGCAGAAGCAATTAAATGAAATGCATATCATATGGTGATAAGTCTGTTGACATAAAATATTCATGTAAAAATACACCGACTCAAAAGTGACTTTTAAACTGAATATCTATAAATCGCAAGAGGAAACCTTGCATTTATCTAAAAAAACATCTAAAAAATCGCATGACACAAAGCATTCCTCTTACCCATGGAAACTAATCAAAAGTTTTCCTATACAAAATATTTTTATCATAAATAACAGTTGCTTCATCCAAAAGCACTATTAGACACATATAACAAACATTTTTTCTGGTTCCAACAAAATTAAATAAAATAACACTCCAGAAAATCATCTAAGAGCATATAGAGAGAGTTTCACTCTACAATTTTTTTTAAATCATAAATTAACAGTTGCTTCGTCCAAAATCACCGTTAAAGTACAAGTAACAAACGTTTGTTTCTGATTCCAACAAAAATAAAATAACACTCCGGAAAATCATCTACGCGCATATATAGAGATTCTAGACTTTTGAGGCACACACCCTTAGGAGAGGACGCGAATTAACAAAGGGGGGTATTGGGAAAATATGAGAAAAATACCAAAAAAATCTGAGTCTGAATCTAATTGGAACCAAAATAAGAAAAGACCCATTCTGTTAATACAAAAATGATACGATGCCCTTAACATATGTAAATATTATCCAGAGAGATTGAAAATATGTTTTAATATCATGATCGCAAAACTTATAAATTTGAAGGAATCATAGCTATAAAAAAATCGCGCTAGAATGTGCGCGCCGTAGTTATGGGATGATATTTTGAGAGCTTGAATTTTCCACAGTATATCTTGTTTCAACGTTTGATGTCGAAATGAGTCTTTTGAACTCGAAATCTGTTCGTAAGTCATAACTTGGTTGATTAAAAAATTGACAAAATCATAAAAAAAATTGTCGTCTTATGTTTATAAATATGCTTGAAAATTATTACTGTTGATCTGCATTTATCCGTAACGAAATATTTGTTGAAAAAAGGATTAATCACCTAATATATAAAAAAATATTAAAAGCACCGTTTATTCTTGTTCTTCTACGTTAGACAGCACACTTAAAACATTTTTCATTTCAAAACGAATGTTTCTGTTCTATTACTGCTTGTATTCTGCTAAATTAATGTACTACATCTAAATACTTTCCCGGGTACTTTTTTCTGTTACTTTAATATGATAATGACATCATAACAATGATGCCATTGAAAATTTTAAGTAAAACAGACAGTTATGAATACAATGAGTAAAAGTTATTTTGATAGAAGAATTGTTTATTAGAAATATGAATATCTCAAAACAATTGTTATTATAAAGAGCTTTGTTTGATTTTTTAATTTTATATTTATATCATTTAATTAATAATACGAAGCAGTCTTTTATGAAATGTATAAATTTTATACTTTAAACTTTTAAATATGATATAATAAATATAGAAATTATTTTGTCATATTTTCTCAGTTGGTTTATAGTGATACTGTAAACTATCATCAGATCTCTCTTTTAAGTATATTTCTGTACCATGTAAGGTGCATAAAAGTGTTGAGACTAAACTTAATGTATCATTCGATTCAAAATTATACAGTATGCAAATGTATTAAAATATTCAGAAGTAAGTAATAAATCACATTAACATGAAACCTAAAACAAATATGAACTTAAATTAGTAAAATATTTCTTACCCGCTTCTTCTGAAGAAATTAATATCATGAATTCGGTCCGTTGAATCTTGAACGATTGCAATTTTTGTCCACACTTGAGAAAAATGGATTCGAAATCAGCATCAGTAAATTTTTCTTTAAACCAACCATATTTTTTTCAAATAATCTAAGGAAAACAAAATGATATCCTCTTCACCAAATTCAAATCAACAGCAGAGCATCTAACAGCAAAGATATAAAGCACGAACCATGCGGACATACACTCTAAAATTTCAATCAATAATCATGAATACTTATTTAATTCCAAAATTAGATCCATCCTTTCAGAAAATTCTATCTAATTCGAATATATTATTCCACTCATGATTCCTAATTACGGCGAACAATCATAATTTGCCCAAGCTCAAAAAAGTATGATTTATTCCATTTTTTTCATCAATAAACTTTTCGAAGTTCGTCTTCATCTTTTTTTCGTCAATTAGTAATTATGAATAGCTGATCCGAGGATAGAGAGTCATCATTCCACTGCAGGAGCTATTTCAAAAACTGCCCCTTTGATTTCTAATTAGGTTGAACACAGAAAATTTCACCCGCACACAAAAAAAGGTAGATTTATTCTACATTTTTATTCTGTTTTCGGCACGGAACGATGCAAGCATCACTGACAGCTGTCTCGATGCGACGTAAATCTGAAATTAACCAATGAATCCTTGAGTATTATTTGTTTATTTGCATCGCCACTTCAACAAGGCAGCGTAACTGCGTTAGCCTTGCGAATTGTGAAATTCACGCGAATGCTAAGTACCTCTCAAGCCAATGAATGATAGGTCAGCTTATCATACCAGGTCAGAAAGGAACACGACTCTTTCTGCTCCGATTTCAATTGCTCTCTTGACAGAAGCAGTTCACAAAAGTGGAAAGAAACAGTCACTTTTCCAGATTAATTGTCAACACATTGAGATTAATGAAATATCTCACAGAACATGCTCTCGTTATATAATTATTAACCTCATTAATGCGTTACATAACGTATTTTATACGCATAGAGCAACTTATAGAAACTGTAGACAAAAGTACTTTAAGGTAATTAATGATTTAGTCATTTATGAATGCTAAGGAAAATGTTCACACGCTTTAATTCTAAAATTCCTAAGTGGGGAAGAGAGAATTTTAAGGATAAAAATACGCTTGCGGAATTAGAATGCCAAACCCACTTTTTTTAATGAATTTTCCTGAGATGACTACAGGCATCGAATTAGCCATAACTCTCCTTCCATTTTTTTTTTTCTGGATTGAAAAATTGTCCCGGATTTGTCACGAATTTTACTTATATTAAATTATTATTGTTCATATTAAAAAATGTTAATTAAATTTTAAAAGTTAGTTTTAAAAAACTCATTTTAATTTCCCAATTTCTTCTATGCGTATAAAGACGCCAATTTTCCCAAATCAGTTGGGGCAGCCCCAATTGTCAATTGTTTTGCCCTGTATTTAAAAAACGTTTCGAATTTGAATGAAATGTCCCGATTGCTCCGATTTTTAATTATCAATAAACAGTTCATGTTTAAAAAGTAAATGAATTTTTTTTAAGTTAGCTTCTAAAGTATTCTCCTTCCTAACTTTTACTATACATATAATATGGTCGCTGTTATTTGACCTATGTGGCTGTATCAGCCTGAAGGAAAAATATTATAAGCAACAGCAAAATATGTTATTGATGGAACATTTTTTCTTCTTACTTTTTAAAGTAGTTTATAGTTTCATCATTTCTTAATCTTTTTTTACTTATTTACCAACTTTTTTTTTATTTATTCCAGTAACTCCTGTACCTCTCACTCTAGTCAGTGTACCGAATTAAACGCCCGGGTTCCAGGGCGTCACAGATTCGAGTCCAGAAATTCTAGTCACTTTAGCTTGCCCGCTATTTTTTTATATAAGCAAAATGCTGTTGATTTATTTAAGTAGAAACGTAAAAATAAATTATGGTTGAAGAAGGGTTAAATAATAAAATCATCATCTGCAACGCCTTAGATGAATTACCAGCAATAGTAGAAATATTAAAAGTCATTTTATGGAATTTTCACATTAAAGAAAAAATATAAGTTCAAGAAAAGAAATGATGTACGCAAATAAAAAGAATTATTCTCAAAACGTGAAATTCCTGTAGTTTATGAGTACAATGTTGTTTCAAGAAAAATTCTGACAAATTTTAAGGTGACAACACGTGTAGAACACATACTGTTATGTAACAAAATAAAAATACAAACACAGCACTGATATTTTAAAAATTCACGAAAACACTTTACTCTCTAGTTAAATCAAAATGCAATCAAACCTTTTACAACGTAGTATTTTATATACACGGCATCCACATAACACCGTACAAAAATTGTGATATCCCTGCGACAAAACTATATTCTGTCAACAATATTGTTACATAACACAGTTCGAAAAACTTGGTATTCTTCATTTAGTACAAATTTTTCTGCCTCCTGCTTTAAATGTGATAATCATGTTGCTTTCGATTGGGTAGAACATGAAACGGATTAGTTGTGTTATAGGAAAGTTGAACGCATTTTTTATAGATGTCAAGATCATTCAGATTTAATGTGTCTGGCATGTCTCAAAAATTGGTCATTCATTCAGACTTACAAAATGAATTGTAGCAATCTAAAACGTAACATATTTTCTTCGTTTATCGAGCCAAATAAGAAACTCTTTCTATGTTAAACCAATATTACGACGCAGATTAAAAGCTATTTGGTTTTCGTTCTTTCAGACCCTATTACGCATTTGGGACTGCTTCCTGCTCGAAGGACCGAAAGTGCTGTTCCGCTTCTCTCTGGGCGTCCTTTATCTGCAGGAAGAAGCCATCCTCGCCAAACACGACACCGTTTCCATTATGAGGCAACTGAAAGCAGCGGCCAAGCTCTGCTTTGACGTGGAAGGACTCATCTCGGTAGGATATCAACACTTATGTTTTTTCACATTCAACAAAATGAAAACCAATATAACAGTATTCTTTTAGAAAACATTTGGTTTTGTAATTTCTTATTTGCTTATATGCATAGGGTAGTGGCGAATCTAGGATTCCGGTCTGGGGGGGGGGGCTGAGGTCATAAAATCTTTGTATCGTCGTGATGAATGTCAAACCTCAAGGCTAAAGTAAACCAAAACTCTTTAACTTTACAGACTTTACTCATCTGACAATAAGAATCATAAAGAACAATAAAATACTTTCGATAATTTAATAAAAATTACAATGAAATAGCTAGCCAAAAAAATGTCTTCGATCGTGTCAAAGCTACAAGTACAAGTGGAATGATTAGAAAAGTAGGAAAATTTTCGAGTCTGTCAAGCTAGAAATCAATGTTGAAGCGCTTTTATTATTTTTTTAAAGAGAGAAATTAAGAAAAAACAGTTGTAATGATGTTAAATAAAATCAAGAATTCTGGCTTGGCTCTAGGGGGGCTGTAGCCCGATATAGCCCCCCCCCCTGGATTCGCCACTGACATAGGGTAATTAGGTTATTGCGGCGATAAACCCAGACAGTTATTAATAGACATCAAGAGAAACAAAAACTGAAGTTGAACACGAACAATAGACTCTATTTTAGTTAATAACTCCGATTCAGAGAATCAATATAAATATTTCTCTTGTGTGGCTCCCAAAAAACAAGTTATTTAGCTATAGGGTTATTAGCTATAGAGTAGACGAGTTATTTTCTATACCAATTGTTGCACAGCGTCCGCATTACAGCGAACGACGCGATCCCGGTTTGCAAGCAAACCTAGGAGAAATGCTACGCAATCCTCCTAGAGGTCGGCGAGCGTAAGTGAGCAGGAAACACGGCCCCCAGTCGGATTAATATACCTTTGACAGAAATTATTAAAAACACCAGATGTGAATGGATTGGAAATAAGGATTTAATACAGCGTTTAGTATAAATATAATTTTTCACAAACATGTAAAAAATATTATCCTTTAACTATCCCATCTCGTCATTTATCCTGTCTTATATTAGGGTTTAACATCATTAATCGATTGCCCGAAGTTGCCCAGGTTTAGAATACATTTCTCGTCTTGCATTTCCCGTATTTGATACATTACGTTACAGCAGCAAATTTAGATGGCACATGTGCGATTACATTTTAATGTGCCTGTGACGTCAAGTTAATTGACTTCGTTAAAGTTTGATCCTAACTGTCAATTGTCCAGAGGCGTTAAGTAGAATCTGAACCATTAGCAGCATATACATATTTCGGAATTTCGTCAACATTGTAATGGTTGTAACTTATCACGTAATGAACCTCTCCAAAATTTAGGAATAAATCAGAGGAAACATGTTATAGTTTTAAGAAAAGAATAGCAGTTTGGCCGTGAATATATACATAGTAGATATCGCGCATTAACTTCCCGCAGGGAATGCCGCTCGAGAAGAAGAGGGTTGTAATACCATAAAATATGTTTCGGACCATCAGTTTGCATTCATATCTGAGGCAGTAATCTCTTCTCGGTGTTCTCAGATATTATCACTGCATGGCGCGTTTTGTGTTTAGCTTCGTCGTATAAAGAAAATAATCTAGATTGCGTTTTGGAACAGTACCTCTTCACATTGACCGATTGGATCCGAAGTTTGACACAGTACTATAGTTTTGGTGTGGAGATTGCATACTGAAATCCAATCCTCTATTTGTGTCGTGTAGCTGCCAAAGTGGCCATCTCCACTTCCCAAAAGTACGTTTTCTCAAATATTATAAGTTCATTTGACCCTCTTAATACCGCGCCATCATAAATTGCATACTAAAACACATTGCCAAAACGCTTCAAATGCCATGCAGTTTATTTGTTAAATCTAATTTTGACTAAATATGACAGAAAATCCACTTCTCTCAAAACTTTTCTTATTTGGAGATGGCCACTTTTGCAGCTACACGAAACATTTCTATTTTAGAGTCATCACATTCACATACTCACAAGGAATAGACAGTCAACCATGGCTTTGGTTAAGTAGTTGAAGCATATCTATAGCTCTGGAAATAAAACCATATGCCACGTTTGAATTATTTAGAGTTATCGTGTTCACATGAACACGGAGGGACAGACAAACAGGCTTTAACGGATTTCGCCCAAAATTTGAGACGCATCTACAATTTTTGGTGTAAAGACAACATACCAAATAGCATCCGTCTAGCTCGCTATAGTTTCGATTTGTCATGTTCATAGACGGACAGGCAGACATAATTCCATAAATGTTTTTTCGGACCCAGGGAGCTCTAAAATGAGGAGATTCATCAAAATCTCGATCTCGAATCTTTGGCGATTGCAAACAGTACTTTCACTCTGAACATTTCGCATCCGAGAAAGGAAAAAACATTTAATTTAGCTTGCATTAAAACAAAATGGTAAAAATATTTTTAAAACTACGTCATTCCTTCGAGATTTCTTGCTTAGAAAATATTTCCAAATTTCAGATTCTCTGTATTATCTATTAGGAAAAATTATGCACATAAAATTAATGTAACCCAGACAGCCTTTAAAATAATAACAAAGTGTTATTAAGAAAGAAACAGTGGGTTTTGATGAATATTTATGTTCAAAATAAATTTACAGGGAGAAATGCCGTTTCAAACCTAACAATGAAGTCACATCATAATTGATGAAATAGAAGGGCATTCACTTGTTTTATCTGAAAATGCTTTCGTCATTCTGCTTTTAATACTAAACGCACTTCATTATGAGTCACTTTTCCTTTCACAGATGCCTATTTCTTAAAAGGTTTTCACATTTTCAAGGAAGCGATAACGATGAGCAATGAGATACAAATGTCTCCTTGCTGCTCCATTATTTTGCATTAAAAAGAACGTGTCACAGTCAATTATGTCTGCTATCGTCTCATATTTAAACTGCAGGTGCTTGTAAATTGAATAATACTGCTAGCAAAAGAGTTGATTCTTTTTCCCCATAAAGATGAAGGCTGTGCTGAATCAAAGGATAGAATTTTGAACACTCTACCAAAAGTAAGAGGGCTTCTTTGTAATCACTCATAAGGAGTGATTACAAAGAAACAGTTTATTTTGAAATTAATAAATTTTAAATATATGTATTAAAAATTTATTAATTTCTAGTTTTAAATATTTGATCAAAGGATATTTTATTTTATTGCTATAACTCAGTTAAACCGTAGAAAGAACTTTGAAGCTATTCTCCATCAGGAATGCAGTGGAGTGGGAACGCAGTTTCGGCACTTCTTTTTTTTCAACGAGAAACAAATAAGCAAAAATTCTTAAAACAGCTCGATTTTCGCTACAGAGGTTGGAACTTTCCGTCACTGTTTATTTTGCGACTACACCACTGATTCTTATTGAAAATCTGCAATTAATATGGAATTGCAGTTCATTAAATAACTGTTTTAAACCTCAGATATACGTATATGTGGAGTAACCTTGGAAAAATTCGCTGTCATTAAAATCTTTTAAATAAGAAGCGGAAGTGTTCTCCCTTCTATTTTTTTCACATGCTTACAAAATATGGTGCATTCTCTGTTCATTTTCATCGTATGGTAAAGAGAATCGAGTATCATTTTGGTGTTAAGACCATGTACCACATTTCATCCATCAAGTTCGCTCCGGTTTTGGCTTATCGGGTTCACAGACAAGCAGGCATAATTCCAAAAATGATTTTTTTCAAGCTCAGAGAGCTGTAATGTGAAGATTCATTAAAATCTCAAGCTTGAATTTTCTTGACGATTATAATTATTTCTCTTTGTAGACTTCGTATATGAGAAAGTAAAAAGAGAGTGAGAAAATTTTGAACGCTCTTTAAATTAAAGCAGATTGTCTACAACGATAATTTCTCTTCTAGGAGAGTAAAATCTAACTGAAGAAGAGATTTTGAGCCCTTTCGCTCCTTACACCGGCTATGGACGAGATTTCTGATTTGTTTATTTTGGTTTCACGGAACTTCCGTGGTGAGGCTTCACTTTCGTTTTCCAGTAACCCTCCAATTTAAGCGATCGCCAAATCCAATTGGATTCCATATCTAGCGTCAAGTTCGAACCAGTTCTTTCTTGAGTACATAAAGCGCCAAAAAGAGCGATAAAGCATAATTATAACAACCTTTCCACACAATTAGACTCTTATTTTAAGTAAACATTGAGAGCTACAACACTAGAGAACATGAAATTTAATATTTTCAAAGTACCTTTAATCCATAACATTAGAAAAGTCCACTTTAAACATTAATTAATATCTTAAAAAAGAGTGTTGAAATTTTGAAGGTTTCCCATTGACTTAACATTATCACCGGAAGTTGATGGGCAAGGCGGAAGTCCTACTTAACCGCAAATAAACAAAACATAAAACTCGTCCATAACTAAAGTGACCATTTATTTTTTCACTCAAAACGGGACATTTTTAAATTTTTAATTATTATTATGTAAATTCAAGAAAACACATTTCTACAGTTTTTATTTATTAATGAAAAGATCAGAAATAAGCACTTGAAAATAAATAATTCATGTGATCTTGCATTTTTCTGAAAATTCTTTTTGCTTCAGTACATTTGGTGTAGATTTTTAAAAAGTATTAAATTCTTGGCGGGATTTCTTAAAATTAACTTTGGTAATTAACGATTCTTTATAAATTGCGACTTGCAACCGTGTTTTCTAGCTCGTCCACAACTTATTCATAAGAAAAAGACCCTTTCCACTGGTGAATTAATGCCGGGCAGACATAGAATATATTCAATAATTATGCGAAAGTTCGTATGATTTAAATTATTGGCGTGAAAGTGTTTGTAGAGTTCCACCCAACGACTTTCGCTTAAAATATTCCCAGTGTTCATTCTGTCACTTCATACGACGTAATGTAGTTAGAACTAAGTGCGAGATAGGATGCTTCTGACCAACTCACATATGTGTGACAAGTATACCGCTTGTCCTGTGATCGCCGGACTACTAGATATTACCATAGTATTTTTGCTTTTTGCGCCTTCTTATTTGAAATTGCCATCGTGGGTTGCTCTCTTTCTGAAAACGGGACACTTGGGAGTCCCGAAGCTGTTCCATTGTCCCGAAGAACAACGGAACAGGCTACCAAAAAATGGGACTGTCCCGTTCGAAACCGGGCGTATGGTCACATTATTCATAACAGGCAATCACAAAGCAATCCGTGGAGAAGAACGCCGGCTATAGCCGGCATCCACGAAGCAACCTACAGATACGAACGCCTGTTATAGCGGCGGCCTGCATTCCGCCTTTAATTATAATAATAATTTTAATTACAATAATTATTATTTATGAAGAAATTATGAATACATTGTTTTAAAGAAAAGTAACATTTGTATATTAGTTTATGTACATTTTGAGTTTATTTTTTATTTGGCTGTGGTGCCCTACACGAATAGTCCGTATTTCATTCAATTGTATTTCGCATTGTATGAATTTATGCCTGTTTTAATGTATTAAATGTATTATTATTATTTAAATTGTATTTTTATTCTGTATTTGTTTTGAATGTTTATACGATGCATCACTTTTTCTTCGTACTCTTCCCCGCCGACCGTTAAAACGCTCCATACCCTATGGGTGAGTGGGTCGGTGTGGATAATAAATTTACAAATAAAAGTCCCTTTCCTTCCAAGAGCATGTCAAAGTGGCGTTGCTAAGGCTTTAAAAGTAACCCTAAACGCCAAAGACTGTTCACGCGCAATGTATACCTTTAGCGCTGGGTTCTGTTCAGCAGCGGCGCTACACTGAGCGAACCGCCACCGCGCCGTAGCGAAAGGGTTAAGCTGCAGTGAGACAGTGTGAATAAAATAGAAATATAATAGCTCTTGAGTAAGTTTGAAATCATGAAGATTTTTTTCCTTTCCATGATAAATTTCGATTTTAATCACTTCAGAAAAGAGTTAATATTGAGACATTTTAAACCTTGATAAAAGGTAATATGCACGAGAACTTATGACTACGGATTACATGCACTTGTAAATTTGTAAAAAGACGGTTCATAAGACTCAAAATTCTTTATTCCAACAAAAAATTAAAGTGTAAAATCAGTTATCGAACGTAATCCGAAGTCGATCTATTAACGAACGTAATTCGAAGTCATTATCCGAATTCTTCATTAACCGATCATCGATTTGTCATAAATTTATATGTAATAACAATAATAATAATTGTTGATTTGTTTTTATGAAAAGCACATTTCTGAACACACCACTTAGGCCTCATAATATTCATGAAACAGAAATCAACTATGCAGTGTACGGAAAGTTACGTATGAACTTGCAGGATTTTTGTTTCCGAAACCGTTCCTAGATCATCTTCCTCACTTTCCATTCCGTTATGCTTTTCGCTCTCTGTTCAACTGTTCACCTGGCGAGTCCAAGCTGCTACCGGCAACCCCTTGGTATTGCCTTTAGTCTATTCATCTCTCCAAGGGCGGTCGCCAATAAGTGGCAATAAAAGGCATCACAGATAGGCATAACACTCTTCGATTCTTCTTGTATTTAATCGGTGAAATGTTCGTCATCGGAATAAGTGCTCCTTCTCCGATTTTCATTAAACAAAGCATGGACCTCTTAGGGCTTAGCTTCAATCCATATCAGTAATGACGTATTTAATCGCTGCCGGAATAAGAAAACTTGATCTCATTTACCTGGATGTTTGACCATATTCGTCGCCTGACATTGACCGACAATGGAATGTTTCTAATTTTCTTATTTAAATTTGAATCTTTTTTAAATCCGCCAAAACGTGATCAATCTCAAATCTGTTTTTATGATTCACTTTCCTAATGGGAAAGTGCGTAAAACGACTACAGATTGAATTCCTCGGCTTCGCAATTGCATAAAAAGAAAGGAGTCGATACTTTGAGATATATTTTCTACTAGCTGTTACCCGCGACTTCGTGCGCGAAGAATTTGAATTATTCTTTTTTTTTAATTCACGAATGTAAATGTTTTGTTCCATTTTGAAAGGGGAAAGTAAAAGTTCTGACGGAGATAATACTTAAATGGACGGCTGACAGGAGTGTACTGTACATGTATGCTGATATAGTTATGTAAATTGTTTATCTATTCTAATATACTTTTGTATACCACATTATTTGCACGGACGTAGAGGTTGTGTGGGCTGGACACACGTGAACACGCCATGTATAGTTGCCCATGCGAAAAATATGGTTTTTCCAAATGTACACCTGCCATTTTCAGTATCTGGTCCTGAGCCTGGCAAATGACATTTTTAAAGGGATTTGTTACCTTCTGAACTGAGATGATAAATCCTTCGGCATTATCGGAAGGCGTGGAATTAAAATACTCTCTCTTCTCCCTATATCAGTCATAACAGTAGCTTTCATGACGTTTGGACCTTGGTGTGTAATTTGCGACCGTGTGCCATTGCGCAGTCTCGGTATATCGAGGTTGCGTATTAGTAGTACTGGCACCCGGATTCAATCTCGGCTTGTCGGAAGGTGCCCTGACAATTCTAAGATGTTGAAGAGCTCTGCAGTATATGATGTTCCTTGTTAATGCCCATTACCGTATCTACAGATGGATATTTTGTAATATCTCACTGTGAAAATTAAACAAAACATCGAGAGAATAATTCACTAATGTCATTGGATCACTGTGTAACCGTATTAAAAGCTGTAAATGCTACCACAACAGGAAACCGGAAGTTTAAAGTCTTCTTTGTTGTTTATGTTCAAAGAAAGCAATATTTTCTTATATTAACTTTAACACTGGCAAAAGCCCGCGCGCGAAACAATAATTTGGCTTGAATTTATTTCTATAAGAATAAAAAGTATTGTTAGAAATTACGCTAAAAAAACATTTTTAAACCTTTATAGCAATCAGAGAAAACATTTCATCGCAATGGAATTAATAGCATTTAATATATCATTTTCTGGTCTTTAAAATTGCATAAAAAGAATTGTTGTCTAATAAAGATTTCAGAAGTTATTGGCAAAAAACGTCTAAGCAATAGGCTTAAAAGCGGCTAATGTTCGTTATTTAATTATATATCTTAAGAACTAATTAACTCTGAAAGTTGAAAATAGCACCTTGTGTGTAAATTTCATGTCGCTACCGTTCACCGTTTAGGGGGAGTTCTTGTGACCGACCGATCGACCGGCAGACAGACAGATACATGTAATTTCTGCCTTGTTTTATAGATATTTATAAACATAAGCAAAATTTTCAGAAATAAAGATAAATTAGTTCAAAGTCTAACCATTTCCTAGCAACTGAGTAGCTATAAATTTGCGTTATTTCAAAATCGTCTGCGCGTAAAATTTAAAAAATTAATAAAAATTGAAGGAAAAATGTCACAGAAATAAAACTAATATCATTAAAAAGGTACAATTTTTACCTTTAAGATGGTATAAAAATAATTTTTATCGGACTATTTGTTCCGAAGTTACAGCGGAAAAAAGGATTAAGTGATAGTTGATTTTAAAAATGATTTATTCCACATGTTTTCGCATTCCTGAAGGATCACGTGACTGTTGATAGAAAAATAAAAATCTTCATCGCGAATCGCGGAATCAATGGGCTTTCTTTGTTAACTATTTTTAATCTGTAGTCAAAAATAATTAATTTAACGTGATTTCACCTAGCCTATGTCCGTTCTTGGGTTTCAAGCTACAACTCTGCCAATTTTCATCCAAATCGGTTTTTTGGTTTGGTCGTGAAAGCTTAACAAACAGACAGACAGACAGACAGACAGATAGACAGACAGACAGACACACTTTCGCATTTATTATATTATTAAGGATTCAGTAGCGAATCCAGGGGAGGGGCTATCGGGCTGCAGCCCCCCCCAGAGCTAAACCAAAATTCTTGATTTAATTTAAAATCACTACAACTGTTTGATCTTAATTTTCATTTTAAAAAATAGTAATAAATCGTGACAAAACTGCTTTCTGACTTGACA
The DNA here is from genome assembly GCA_013235015.1 of Araneus ventricosus. Classification (NCBI taxonomy): domain Eukaryota; kingdom Metazoa; phylum Arthropoda; class Arachnida; order Araneae; family Araneidae; genus Araneus; species Araneus ventricosus. The sequence continues at coordinate 19,695 of BGPR01010509.1, forward strand.
AGCTCGAAAATTTTCCTACTTTTCTAGTCATTCCACTTGTAGCGTTGGCGCGGTCGAAAACATTTTTGGCCAGTTATTTCATTGTATTTTGTATTAAATTATCGAAAGTATTGTAGTATTCTTTATTATTCTTATTGTCAAGAGAGGAAAGCCTATAAAGTTAAAGTGTTTTGGTTTATATCAGCCATGAGGTTTGACATTCGTCACGACGATACAAAATTTTTATGACCTCAGCCCCCCTCCCAGACCCGAATCCTGGATTCGCCACTGTTTCTATTCATTCTTTGCTTATATACAAGAAACATATCTTTGAGTTTTTATTTTTGAAGCTTCATTAATGAATATTTTTTTTATAAATTCTTTCAGAATTAATGGAAACACTAGATAAAGAGACCTTTAAAAATATTTAACCATTTTTCTTTATTGTCGCTGGACTGCCTATGTCTTTTTTAGGCTGCCTATGAAGAATTAGAGCCTTTTCCGAAGAGAGATTACCTGTGGCGCAGCAGAGCAGCTTTTCATAGTGTTTTACTAGAAAGAGCGAAGAAAAAAGAAAGAGAACTGAATGCACTTCGAGAAAGAGAAAGAATGGTAAATAAAATCAAACAGTTTCTATTATTATTGTTATTTGCCATTATATGGTATTTTATTGGATAGTTATGTAATAATATTTTATTCATTTAGCTGTAATATTTCTTTTCAATAATGACAAATTTTAAGATACGAGTGAATGAGGAATTTTGAATGAATATACTGACAAAACATTTTGTGTATTTTTTAATAAGAATACCTTTTAAACTAAATTAATAATGATCCAAAACTCATATTAATAATTCTAATATGAACAAATATCAGAATAATTTCAAACACTCAAATGGAAATTTTAAGAATTTATTCTGTAACTGTAGATAAGTTTAGCAACTCAAATAAGAGAAATAATTTTGATGCTTCTTTAAAAACAAAATCATATTTTGTAATCTTAATAGCCATACCTATTCTACAAACTGTAATTGGTATTTATAATTCGCAATCTGATTTATTCATTAATATTAAAAATGCCTTATTCTACTGGTAAGATCTCTCTGATTTTCCTATTTTGGTAAAATTTAGAACCATTTTTCTGTATTATTACGTTGTTAAACTTTTTTCTAAATAAATGCATCATAAAAGTCTAAAGTTCCGACTAATTTTCCCATTATAGAATAATTAAAATGCAAATAACTGTGATATTATAGTTCTAAATACTATTTTTATTCATTCATCTGAAAAAAATCCTTACAAGGCGTTTTCTTTACTTCTTCCTCTTTCCCTGCAATTTTAAGATTTATTCTTTTCTTGTGTTATTAGATGGCACAGGTTGAACTTGAAGGACCTCACAATCATCTTATAGAATGTGCAGCTGTGTGGGGTAGGGGTGAGTGTTTCTCTAAGTTTCTTGCTTGTTTTGCTCTTATTTAAAATATTTTTAAACTGCTATGTGTTAAAATTTTTATCATTAATATTTAATGAAATGGATAGCGCTTTTAGATCATTTTCTGTACTAATCTACCACTGAGGGATTATTTTCCTAGTCTAAAACAAATAAAATTTCTTCTATAGGTATAAACGTGGTCGCATGTGATATATTTAAGAATATTAACTTTTTCGTTGATAAATCTTTAAATTTTAATAAATATTTAATAATCTTAAAAAAATAATGTAATTAAAATGATTTTATTCGTTTTTCTTTAGGCAAATTTATTCTGAAGAACAAAATATTCACTCTCCAGTGCAATTTCAATGTAAAGCTCACTTCAATGCTCTGTTTAATTTCACTAAATTAAATGTAGTTCAAAACTCATTAGAGACAACTTTTGGTATATTTACATAGTTTGTTTCCAAAATTTTCTTGTTAATTTTTATGTTTTGGTCTAATTTTTAGATAAAATTTGGATTTGTCATGGTCATCATCATGGTTCGCGTGTGTCCATGATCCACCTGCAGGAAAATATAATGTACCCACTTCGCATAGAGGTATGCTTACCAAAATGTTTCAATTTTAACTAACTTAAAATTATTATCAAACCGTATCTAATTTATCACTTCATACAAATTAAATGATCTGCATTGATGAATGCATTTGAATGCTAATGAATGCATTTTTCAGTTCGAATCCAGAGTGATGTGTATGCATGCGCCTAACGATGATACCATGTTGTTCGGAACATATTCTCGCTTTGTCCATGCTTTCCATACCATATCCAGGTAATGCAACCTCGCTAATTTTTTATCCCAAAATATAGGCTTTACGTAGAAAGATTTACTTAATTTTGTATCGTTCCAAATTAACAATTTCATCAGTCGGTGAATGAATTAAGGAAATCAAGCTATGCTTCTTTGGAATAGGTGTCCTTACAATAAATAAATGAGTATGAAATGTAATAAACGAACAGCAAATTCTGTACTTCGCATGCACTCATGGAACAAAATGATTGATTCAAAATCGATTCACAAAGAGGGTTGGTCGCTTAGCTCGTTTTCGGATTAATTTTTATCTTTAGCCTCACAGGAAACGTTAGGAGTTTGTGGAACTTCTAGCATTAATATATGACCCCTAACCACTGTTCCTACACATATTTATCAGTGAGACGTCTGATATTAAAAATCTCATAAGAGAATTTGACTCTAAATTGAATCGCGAAGTCGTTAGAGAAAAATGTCAAATACATTACCGCGGTCATTGCCTTTCGTCAGCGGTTCCCAACAGATGGTAGAAAGAGGCTTTTTGAGATATTTCAAATGATGTCCATCTTAGCAGTGAACATTGAAATATTATATTTATATAGTAACACTGTTGATCATAATCAGGAACAGAGATATTTTTCGTCTTAATTCAAATAATCAATTATTCTGCATGCTCCAGAACATGATAAATATAAATAATGTAACAAATGCATTTTACTTTCGTGATTAAATAAATGTTATAAATTCAATATCAACTGAAAATAGAAAAATCATATGTCAAATTTCATCTACCTAGCTTGTTGCGTTTTTGAGTAATCGTATTCAGATGCACTCCAAAGGACAGACAGACAGAATTCCCACAGACGTATTTCGTACAAAATGTGATAGAATATAATTTTGCCAAAAAACAAATTTCACCCTTCTAGCTCTTTGCGGTTTTGAGTTATCGTGCTCACAGAGAGACCGACAGGGATAAACAATTCCAAAGATGTATTTTTCGAACTCAGGGAGGTCTAAAATGAGAAGAATAATCGAAATCTCCAGGTCGAACTTTTACACAATTGCAATACTTTTTCTTTGTATATTTCGAATTCAAGAAAGAAAGAAAAGCATCAAATTATTGTAGAATACGATGCTCCTCATGTGAATAGTGATGAATTTTAAAAGCTTAGTGGATGGATGGATGGCCTTAGTCTCAAAGCACACACGATAATTTTTTCTTCGTTTAACTGTTTAATTAACCCCTTGCGAACGACTGTCATGCGGCGTGCCAACGACTGGGCAAATTATCTCCCGACTGTCACTTAATTATCTCCCGACTGGGCACTGGGCAAATTATCTCCCGACTATGTGGCTTTTAGCTACCGGCTGTCATGTCGGCGTGACACCAGCTTTAGTGCAATTAGGCATAACTAGGAAAAGTACGCCGGCCCTAAACAGCCACGATCCAACCGCACGTTTTCCGTTGCGGCCATCCTCAAAAGGTTAATTAAAGTTGCGAATATTTCAACAGTCCTCCTCCATTGTAATTTTCAAGCCCTGTATAGTTAAATTTTTTAACGGTCACAATACTCGGTCTACTTCAATATTTCCAATTTGGTCTATTTTCAGAAAAAAAATGTGGGAAATATCTCTGAACGCATGTGTTTTGAGTTTGTGCTCGCATCAGCGAGACGGCGTCAAACAAGTATTCGCAGGATTAGCCGACGGCACGCTGGCTGTTGTAGAGGTAAAACATCTATTTCTAAGATTCTGGATCGGAAATTGAATTCCTAGTTTAATATTTTATTCATGTGATTGCTTTTGTCGTAGAATGTGCAAGGACGTCTTCCAAAACCGGAGGTATTTTATGTAGTCATTGGAACGATTCCTGTCACTTGCTTGCAACTTGTGGGAAGAAGACTTTGGTGTGCTTGTGGTCCTAGTGTTATCATTCTTAGTGCAAGGTAAATCAAAATTTGATTTCTGTTTTCAAATGGTAAATAATTAATGAAGGCAATGAAGCAAATCCATTACATAAAACAATTAGTTTAAGGTTATATGATCGTATGATACACTTATATCAAGAAGGCGACTTTATTTTTGAAACATCATTTTCAATATTTTTAATTAATGTGCTTTTCTTAGAACTCTGGATTTATTGGACCAGTTTCAAACTTCGTCAAATGGCTTAGATTACATCTATCGTATGGTGATTGGCGAACAAGGTGTGTGGATAACTTTAAGAGGATCGTCCATTTTGCAGTTATGGGATCCACATAGTTTAACCTGCCGACTGCTGTATGATGTTAGAGATAATTACAATGCACGCGGTACAAAGGTCAGAATGTCAAGTTTTTACAGTTTTATAAGCATATAATTTGTTGAGACTTTTATTATAATTTATGTATAAATAAGAAGCAGTAATTCTTTTTTAAGTTATTTAGTTTTATTTTATGACACTTTATTAGTTAAGTTGTTTATATCCATTATTATACTTCTTAGAAAAATAATTAGTCCTTGCTTTCAAGCATTTGTAAAATGAATTCTTCCTTCGAAATTACTAACAATAGTCGATGAATTCATGTGATGAAAAACAAAATAAAGAAAAAAAATTTAAAATCTCCTTATTTTTATGTTAAATCAATACTGAAATATATTGGCTAGAAATAGAATAATATAATCATAAACTTCATCATTCCTAAACAGAAGATCGATAAGATAAGACTATAGAACCGATAAGATAACTGTATCGATTAAAGAATCGATACAGTTTAGATGATTAATTTAATTAACTTAATTTAATTTGAATCTTGTTAGTTTAAATTAAACATTTTATAGCATAAAAGTGAATTGGTAGCAGTCTTTTTATGTAAGTATATCCTTTTTCTATAAATGAGCTTAATTTGAAGGTGGAAAGTGATAAGGGTTTAACATTCTTGGTTTTATTAATGAAGTTACTACTTTTAAGTTTATGACTATCATTCTTTCAAAATATTTTGAAATGGTTGTTGAAAATTTTTCAAGTTTGAGAAAGGAGACCTAAAATAAACGGACTCTAACTATAAGCTCTTGTTACTGATTTTCTTGAATTTTTTAATTATAAATTATCACAGTAACACAAATATCAGAATATGATTTAGAATATGAAATATATTATCCGGTTTTGCTAAGAACCAATATAAATCAATCTTTCTCTGTATCTATAAAAAAAGACAAAAAAGACGAATTTACAAAAACAAATATGTTTTTAAATTTTACTTTTTACTATTTTCTCTCTATGTGTAATTAATATGCATAATAATTAATTTACGAATGAGTCAAATGTTTTTATTTTGTACTGGTTCACTGATAATCAGACTTAACTTTACTTTCAAAAACATTTGAGGCCCATACGTAATCAATGGCAAATGTATTTCAGTTGCTGACAGCAAGCATACATTTTAAAAGATAAATTATGCTTTAAGTAAGACATCTACAACTGCTTATAGAAATCTCATAGTCACAAAACTTAAAATTTCTTCCAGTAAACATTAACAAATCGTCCATTCCAGTAAGTAATAATTTTCTTCATAATCCTGTTTTAATCTATACTTTCCCAGCTCCCATTTGTTACTTTTAAGAACTATGTTGTTAAATCATTGGTACTGATCCCTTGTTTATATGTTTAAGAATGGAATCAATTCACGTGATGTCACATTCACATAAAAATCGTAACTGCGCGTGTAATCCAACATCTAACTGTCCGTTGTCTTGTGCTGTTAACATCACGTCCGTTTTTTCCCCTTACAAGATGTGCAATGAATTTCAAAATCAAATTGCGTGGTGCGTTTTACGCATATCACCTAAAGATGAATTGATTCCATCACAGACAGCATAGGCTTTCTGTCTGTGAGTCATCTGTTAATGACTGATGTGCTTAACATATGGATGAATAAAAATTAAGCTTTTGTGTAAATTCTTTCTCGTGCTGTAGGTAGATGAAACTTACACGAACCACGCGAGAATCACTTGCGTTTTACCTTTGGAGAGCTCTGCTGTTGTGGGCACAGCAGATGGTACCTTAGTCTTTTACGATGTGGTGGCACGGAAGTCTCCCAGCCCCAGTGCTCCCTCCTCCCCAAGGCCACCCATCAATCCTGAATCGGGTCACGCCAAACAAATCCAGGAGAGGCTGCAGGTAAGTAGATGCTTGAAAATATTTTTCAGAGTCAGTGGCGTAGCAACGGGGCGGACAACGAGCGTATAGATGCCAATCTAAGGAGGCGCCATTGAGACAGACAGAACGTTGGTGCGTTCATGTCATATTTGAGAGGAAAATTTGATGAGGGGGCGAAAAAATAATATCTTGCCCCTGGCGAAATTTGTAATTGCTGAGACACTGATTACAACTGGATGGTGAAAAACTATATAGGGAACTCGGGCGCCACTGACCCTCGCTGCGCCACTGAAAATTTATTTTACGCTTCGGTTGTCACTGAATGGTCTTTGACCGGGTCGGGTTCTTCGTAAGATTTCCGTTTTGGATGTGGATGTGATAGGGAGAAAAATATGATATCTAAAAACATTATAAATCATTTTCAAGTTATATAATGTTTTTTAAGTGCCAGCACCAAATAATGGTACAGGGTGCCCCAAAAGTCTTTTATAAACTTTAAGGGTAGGTCAGGCAAAACAGAAATAAGTCAAATTTTATGGACAGCAACACAGGTGAATGTGAATAACTACAATATAAATCAATCGCAGCAGACAAATACTCTGGCAAGTAGAACTCAATATCAAGAACGAATCTTTGGACTTACTTAAATGCTCAAACAGCTTGCTGTAAGAATATATACGCGCATCACATGTTGTTATGCCTTTTGGGACACCCTGTATACATGCTTAGGAGAATGTATACTAAAATTTTCTTCAGAAATATCTTATTATTATACAGTCTCAATGAAACATTTTCATCATTAAAAATATCCTCGATATTATTTCGTTTGTCAACATCTCTTTTTCTCAACCAATGCAAAGCCAATAGCGATGAATAAGGTATCAAAAGATAAGATTACTTACTGATTTCTGACATAGCATACTCAATTTTCGTTAAAACACGTTGTTTGTTTAAAATTTTAATAAAAAAAATATTATTCCATTCTGACATTAAATATTGTGTATAAAGAGGTATTTGTAAATGTGTTTGCATCAATAAGCTTACTTTGCTTTTTTGTGTATACACTTCTCTAAGTATTTATCTTCAACAACCCTCCAAAAAAGCAGGGGGGGGTGCTAAAGTTTGTCACGTGTCTACTAGTATTATACAGTGTGCCCACTAAAGTCCGTTGTCACCCCAATAATTTCTGAACGGCAAGAGCTATAGTAATAAAAGTGGGGTCTAGGTATAGTAAAGTTGTCATGTGATACGCAAGAAAACCGCTTACAGTGCCATCTGGCGTCAAAATTCGGAGTTAGCGTTCTTATCTCAAAAACAGTACGAAATACGGGGAAAAAGGCAGTTACAAAGTTGTTCAGCATCGTCGATTTATTACAAAAAAACATCTTGCGCACAAAAATGATACAAATAAAAAGCACAAAACGCACATTTTTTTATCGCGTTGAATAAAATTGCACTTGCCGGAAATGAAGCTCATCTATCTGTCATGCTCAAAATGGTGTCCTTCAGCAACAATGGACATCTGCACACGGGACTGCACTTCCCTCTGCACATTGTACAACACGGCAGGTGACACGCTGGTACAAGCATCCGTAATACGGTTTCAAAGTTCCTGCAATGTTGGTGGAGGGGTTGCATACATTCGCTGTTTGATGCATCCCCACAGAAAAAAGTCCACTGGGTTCAGTTCATGTGAACGTGGAGGCCATTCTACGCAACCACCATACCCGATGACTTGTTGCTGGAATGTGTACCGAATGTACTGTTGGACACTTGATACCTTATGCGGAGGGGCGCCGTCGTGTTGGAACCATACATTCCGGAGGTCACTCAACGGCAAATCCTCTAGAAAATCGGATATTACGTCCTTCCTTTTCTCTTCCGCGTTATGTCGCGTTACAATTTTGGGAGTTGCGAACTAAACAAATATGCATTTAACATCTTCTATTTTTAACATTACTGTACGGAAGGTGTCTTCTCTTACTAAATCGATGATGCTGAACAACTTTGTAATTGACTTTTTTCCCGTATATCGTACCGTTTTTGAGATAAGAACGCTAACTCTGAATTTTGACGGCAGGTGGCACTGTAAGCGGTTTTCTTGCGTATCGCATGACAACTTTACTATACCTATAGCCCACTTTTATGACTATAGCTTTTGCCGTTCAAAAATTATTGGGGTGACAACGGACTTTAACGGACACACTGTATATAAATGTCTAGTGAAAAGAATGTGTGATTTGGAACAGTGCCTCTTCCTGTTGACCGATATGATTCAAAATTTTTACATATCTGTAAATTTGGTGTAAACACAACATAATAAATTCATTTGTCATTCATATGTCGTTCCAGTTCCACAGGCAGACAGACGCAGTTCCCAAAATGGTTTTGTGGGATTCAGCGAGTTCAGAAGCATGTAGATTCGTCACGTGGTTAAATATTTCGACGTTTAAATTATTTTCTCTTCATATGATAGAAAGTAATAATATTCATCCTTTATTTGAGTCGATAAACTGCCATATTACTATGATCTACAGTTGGGTTTTTCACCGAATTCTTTTTTGATTTTCCTTTACGAAATCCTATTTAATCTAGAAAATATTTGTAGATAATTTAAGTGGAAAAAATTTATATAAATAGTTTTATTTGAGAGCAGCTTCAATATTCCGTGTCGAAGGTTTTTATAAAGCAAATTTAAAGTTAAAGAAAAAATAAAATGTTTCAAGTCAGTTCATTTTTAATGAATATTTTTCAGACATTTTAAATTCAGATTCAGCAATTTTTGTTTTTAGCTTTCGAAAATAGCAAAATGAAAAGAATATATTTCTGAACACCGTTTTCAAAGAAGTGAAAAAATATTAAAACAAACCAGCGGGAGTGGCTTCCCATAAACTTTCTCGTATACTTCTCAAAAATTTTTAATTTTCCCTTCCCTGCGTGGATAAAAAATTCGAACCTACTGTAACCCAGAATGCAATGACTATCGGAAGGTTTTTCATTGTAGATTATAGCGATTGTAAAATATTTAGGTGAAGAATCAAATTCAAAGAGATGCGTATGTATTAAAACTTAGCAATATTTATTTTCTATCACACTCTAGCAAGCTCCGCTAATGCGAGGGGTGCGCGAGCGAAAAGAAAATAGGAGAAAATGATCTCGTTCGCTATCGCTGTATAGCTTGCCCATGCGTAAAGATTACTTCCAGTACGAAAGTAAAAAAATTGAATATGCAATTTGAACGCCTTTTTTTTTTAACCGATTGAAACGAAATTTGGGCACAGATCTATAATTAATGTTAGCAACCGTCATACCAATTTTTATTTATCTAAGCCAGGGGTCGGCAACCTGCGGCTCGCGAGCCGCGTGTGGCTCTTTTGATGTAAAGTTGCGGCTCTCCAGTTCCATACGAAAAAATTAATAATTTATTATCAAAACCCTTAAAAAATAAGAAAATATATTTTTAAGTACCTAATTTCTCAATACCTTCAATTTTCATAATCGTTAATTACAAATCGCTACGCTTAACATGACCGTAATGAGAAAAATTTGAACTATTGTTTTGTTCTTAGAGATGAGACTCCGTGACCATGTTTATCTTTCAGCCAATTGCATTCCATTTCCGTCTCATCCGAAACAGCCACCGTCTAGAGTCTAGACAACACGTCTAGACTCTAGACGTGTTGTCAGTCAGTCGGATAGCGCGGTCGACGTTACGTTTCAAGTGTGTTAATTTAATCGCTTGCGGTTTTTGCGTGTCTATTCGCTTGTTGTTTCAAAAAGAATACGATTTAGAAGCGAATTATCTTCTCAAAGGTATGTATGCGTATAATATAATAAAATCAGTAACAGAATTGGATTACATATCTGAGGATCGTGTTAACGAAGTAATAATGGTAAATAAATTGTTTGCCGTTTTAGATAGCTAAGTAAAATTTTTAAAAATCATTTTTTCAGCTTCGCCGCTAACATGGCATTTGGTAAAAAAGAGAACTGAAGAAGAAAACCGAGAATTCAATCAGGATTGGACGGAGTCGTTTGCATTCATATGCAACACAGATGGCCTTCCGATTGTCTCATTTGCCACGAAAAACTTGCACACAATAAGAATTCAAATTTGGAGAGACACTTCACTACAAAACATACGCAGTTTGCTGGTAAATATCCAACCGGTGACGCACGAAAAAAAGCTGTTGAAGAGCTCCAAAAAAAACAACAGTGAAGTTTCATGCTAAGTAACTGGGCGCAATTTTCTAATAACGTAAATCTGGCAAGCTTTGCAGTATCATTAGAAATTGCAAAAAGAGGAAAGCTATGCACAGATGGTGAGTACGTCAAAGATTGTTTTATACGTGCATCTGAAGAACTGTTTCGTGATTTTAAAAACAAAGCAGAAATCATGAAAAAAATCAAAGATTTGCCATTATCTGCTAAGTCAGTACAAGATAGAACTGCTAAAATGTCTTCAAATGTAACACATATGCAAGTGGAAGACATTCAACTGGCTTCTGCCTTATCACTTGCTATAGATGAGTCTTGCGACATAAAAGACACGACATAAGTTACCCTTTTCGTCAGGTATATGTCGTCCCAAGGTCCAAAAGAAGAACTGCTAGGATTGCTACCGCTCTCAGGGCAAACTCGTGGAGAAGATATAGCAAATGCTGTGCAAAAATGCTTGGAAGACAATGGAATCGATATAAATAAAATCGTTTCTATAGCAACAGATGGTGTCAGAAGTATGACAGGAATACATAGAGGGGTAACATCAATTCTTCAGAAAAAAATAAACCATGAAATTCTAACGTTTCACTGCATAATTCATCAAGAAGCGCTTTGTGCCCAAACATTTCCGGCCAAAATAGTTGAGGGCATGAACTTGGTAATTAAGATTATTAACAGCATCTTGGCCAAAGCAATCTTCTGCACAATAAAGTGCGATAGCTTTCCAGAGGTAACGTATTGCAACGTTTTGCTTTGTGCTTGAGTGAAATAAAAACATTCCTCAATGAAAAAAGCATTGACTATCCCGAATTGGAAGAAGGCAAATGGCTGCAAAAATTCAACTTCATGATAGATACCACAATGAAACTAAATCTAAAACTGCAAGGAAAGGGCAACCCAGCCGACGCCTTGCTTGAAGAAGCAGTTTGTTTCGAAAAAAATTACTTCTTTTTGTTGAAGACATGGAGAGCGGTAAATTACTTCATTTTTAAAATCTGAAGCAATATCGCAATGAGACCAATGCAACTATTGAAGCGAATTACTTCAGCATAGCTTTAAAAAATATGAAGGATGGATTCGCTGTGAGATTCGAGCATTTCAAAACAAACAAAAGTACTCTCGCGTTCATAGTAAATCCTCTCAACACAAATACAAATGAGATCAACATTGAGCCATTTGGAATTGATGCTGGATCGCTTCAAATGCAATTGCTAGATTTGAAAACCAAAGACTTTTGGAGTGGCAAGTTGGAAGAGTTGGAGGTCCAGAAATGCATGCACATCGCGCAGCACAAGTGGACAGCTCTAAAAGAAATTCCGCTAGTTGAGGTCCTCATATTCGGCGCATGGAATAGTCTTCCAGAATGCTACAGTGAGGTGAAGAAGTTGGCATATAGAGTGCTGACGATCTTCGGGTCGACATATTCGTGCGAGCAAGCGTTCTCTTGCATGAATATAATAAAAAGTACAGTTAGAAGTCAACTAACAAATAAAAATCTAGAGACGTGCTTGAAATTTAAAACAACAATTTATAAGCCAGATTTAATCAAACTTTCAAGAGGCATGCGAAACCAATGCTCCCATTGATGTAACTATCTATATTTGTGTTTTCATATGAATAAATATTATTCCGTATTTAAAGCCGTTTATTTTAAATCAAAAATCAAATATATATAAGCAAATACTATAATATTGAAACGAAAATTTTTAGCGGCTCTTTAAAAACTGGGAAATTTTGTAAATTGTAACTTTTGGCTCTTCCGTTTCAATAGGTTGCCGACCCCTGATCTAAGCCAAAGGGTTTAGGAGATATAATTTTTGCAAGTATGCGATTATACAGTTCGACAGACAGCCAACTCTTTGACGGGTTTGGTCCAAACTTTTATACGGACCTACATTCTTGAAGATAAAACTGTGTACCAAATTGTATCTATCTAGCTATTCAAGTTTTTGAGTTATAGTGTTCACATGAACGCGGACAGACAGACTTCCCGCAGACGGTTTTTATCCAAAATTTGATAGAAACCTACAAATTATGTGTAAAGACCACATACCAAATTTCACCCCCGTACCTCTAATAGTTTTCGAGTTATTGTGTTCACAGACAGACAGACATAATTCAAAAGTTGTGTTTTTCGAACCCACTCTGAAACGTGGAAATTCGTCAAAATCTCGAGTTCTAATTTTTTGACGATAACAATACTTTCTCTTTTTATACTTCGTATACCAGAAAGTAAAAAACAACTGCATTAATCTAGCGTTTGATTTCTTATTCATTTTATTTAATTTCATCTTTCAACCTCCTAATGCATATACATTAGATGGAATGACTTATAGTTATCTAACTATTGGTGTTTGAAGCTTTATTGTAAATGATAGCTTACTGATTTGGCGATGCGCAAAGATTTCAAAAGTTACGAGTATAACGCAAGGTTACTTGAGAGTATAAGGTTAGGCTCACAGAGAGCGGATGAATAGATGACGTCGCATTGGGAGCACGCTTCTTCCTCCCAATGTTACGCAACGGAATAAATATCACATTTGTGAGCTTTTTATTAGCAACCAAAAAACTTTTCATAAGCCTGACTTTTTACGAAACGTTGTTAAAGAATCACAAATTACGAAAGAATAAATATTTTAAGTGTTTAATCGAAAATATTAATAAAATTCAGTGATCTTTCTGATATGATCTCCATGTAAGAAATAATTACGACGTATGGTATATAATTTTTAAAAACAAATTTATCTGAGAAACTGGATGATTTTTTAAAAAGCTGGAGAATTAAGATTAATGTTACTTGCAAGTATAAATTACACATTCGTTAAAATAATAGTCTTTTAGTTACTTCATGTAGTAAAAAATGAAATGAAATATCTTTGAAAAATTCCTTAAAATTAACTTGTAATTTTTGATAAATATGAGCGAAAATAACTTGTTATTTTTTTGCAGAATTGCTTTTATCGCACAACTCGTAATTGAATTATACACATATATTTTGCATCTTTTATATGTATATATATCATATTTTGACACCCAGAATAATAAACATATATTAAATAAAATCGCTCGAGCAATTCAATAATAAATATTTGATTACAATATTAGTAATAAATATATATATATATATATATATCATCAACATCGTTTTCTTTAATATTTAGCTTACGAAAAAAGAAAATCTCATAAAACCTGTCCTTTACAATCAAACATCCACCTCAGCTCTGAATCAAACGAGAAATATTCATAACTAGCAGAACGCGCACGGCGTTGCCCGTGGAATCAGGACTTCAAAAACATGAAAAAAAAAATCGCCCACAATAACACGAAAAAGTTTTGAAACAAAATCAAAACAAAAGATACACATTGATTTTCCCGCGATAATGACATGTAGAAAAGCAGTACAGAGTACGTTATTCCAAAACAATAATAAAAAAAAATTGCAACGTGAAAATCTTTAATATACAGCAATGGTGTATCTAAGTTATGCTGATGCAATACAGTCTCAAACCACAGTACCGTGACGTTTCAAGGTCACGACAGTACCCCCTTCGTCACCCCCCTGGAGCTTGCGTGAAAAGCTATGGCACATTTTACGCAGATGGTAAAGAAACTCTTTTAGATCATCACGAAAAAAATTCTCTCATAATTCAGCGAATTACGTTAGAAGTTCAAAGCCAACTTATCACCCATGTCAGAATCTTCCAGCACTGCTTAATTTACGACTAAACCCTTGCGTCCAACGAAATGATTTCAAATTATTCCTAGCAAAACATGCTAAAAATTGAGGAGAGAATAATTCCAACAGATGGCGCTAGCCGTAGCCAGGGAGAAACTCACCGTTCCGGAGAAAGAACTTCATTCGAAAAGAATTTTTTTAACCCTTTAAGAAAAAAAATTATTAAAAACGAACGGACAAAGATATTTTAACCGTTCTTGTTTTAAATGAGAGATAAATACCTCTGTTGTTACCATAAAAAAACTGAAAATCATAGGTTTATTAGAACGTTGGATGCGAGGGAAAAAAACATTGACAGTTAAAAATATAAGGAGAAAGTGACAATTTTTAAAAAAATTCTCAAAATTCAGTAAATTACGTTAGAAATTCAAAACTAACTTCATTAGAACGGAAATCGCATGCTCTTTCCGATGGTGTATATATTTTTATCGTAAACTTATTCGTAACTATTCTATTGAGAAATTAGTGCGAAAAATCAACCAAAACAACACAAAACATTAAATAAAAAAAATTCTAGATTAAAATTTAAAATTTCGGCTTCGAGGTGCATTCAGTCAC
>BGPR01010509.1:34580-52236 GCA_013235015.1 Araneus ventricosus
AAGTGCGATAGATTCGTCTGGACATCGCCGACAAACACACACACACGCACACAAACATTGCCTTTTATAAGTATAGATAAAACTAAATTTGCCGCCTTTTAATTTGGTATGTGAGGAGAAAAAAGAAACAAAAAAAATAACAAGACTCCAGATTAGATATAAATAAGCCCAAAAGATATTATTATTTATTTCCATTCATTGAAAACTCTTATCAGACAGAAAAAAAAGCAAATAGTATTCTCAAAGAGCGAATTGATCATTTGGAATTGCTGTAAAGTAAACAAAAAGAGAAGAACCATGATCCATTTTCATTAAAAATAAAAGTATGGTGCCTAATTTATAAGCAATAAAAAGCAGTCTTGTGATGCAAAACGAAGAAGATGCAATAATGAACCATTAATCTGGTATTTTTAACGTTTCTTACAGATGAAATAAATTTATTTCTTTAATTCGAAACCGCATAGAATAGTGGAGATTTCAGAAATCTGTCCCAATAAGACGTCATGCGCGGAAAGACCCACTGCGCATCGCGTTTGTGGACCCTCGTTGAGTATAACGGTTAGAATCCATTTATCAAGCTATCGTACTTTGTATTCCGAAGTTTCAATCAAGTTATTTGGAATCATTTATGCGATACTTGTTAATGGTGATTATTCAGATAGGATATGAAATGAAATATTACGTAATTTTATTGCTTTATTTTTACTTCCAGAAAGCAATTTTTACTGAAAGAAACTATAAACGCAGTTAAAGAATGAAGTATGCGTTTGTTGTTTCATTTTCATTTTCGAGATACAAGTGACACAATAAAAAAAAAAGGGAATTCAAATAAAAAAAGACTGAGTCAGCCCATCTTACAAATACTACTCAGATATTGTCTTTGATGTTGGTTGATTTTATTTCTTTATTTGTATGAAAGAGTAAAAGATATTTTTGCCAGGAGGTTCGATGGTTGGAACACGTGCACAATTACTCACAGTCAGAGGGCATTGGTGATGGGAGACAAGAAGATACTCCAGCTTTAAAACCATTTATTAAGAAACTTGAACAACTTTGAATTAAACTAACGATTAAAAACAAGTGTATTAAATGCAAACATGATTAAGCAACACGGATGAATCATAACAGCATGAGCGCCAACTCCCGTACCTGAATGAGTGCGCAAGCGAGACTGCTTCATAATTAGTTCTGCTCGATTATAAAGCAGCCAAAGATCAGTTCCGCAGTTATAGTCGATGACGTCAGGAGTCGCCACATTTTTATTTCCATCAAACCAAATGAAATGTAAAATTTCTTGGTTCATGCATAAAAATTTTTAAATAATTTTTTTTTTAATTTATCAATGAAATAGTGTATAAAATCCATTTTGCACAGATTCCTGTTTAATTTAAAAATTTAAGTGATTTTTAAGTTGGCAAAATACGCAGGACCTTCTAAATATTGGAAGGGGGGTCAATAGTACATCAGTACAGTAAGGGGAAAGTGAATTCCTGGTCCCTTTATTACTTACACTAATAATCGCAGAAATCTACTCATAAATTAATACGAAATTAATTAACATTCAATGAAATTAGATATTGAACTGGAATTATTCACTAAACTAGGGTAAGTCTATATAAGTATTATCTCTACTAATAATAAAAGAGAAAGTTTGTCTGTCTGTCGGCGGTCTACAGAACAGACCGTTGAACTTAGAGCTACCAAATTTTGTGCATGCATACTTTGGAGGGTGGGAATGCACACCTAGGAGCCATTTTTTTAATTTTTTATTCAAATTTTAATTATTTAAAAATTAAGCGAATTTTGACCGTTTTTTCTTGAATAACTTCCGAAGTAATTAACGCTTGAAAATTATTTTAAAGTACGAATTTACCATTTTAAAGTGCGAATTTTCACCTTTTTAATGTTAGTTTCAACTTTGAATATTTTTTTAAGCGAATTTTAAAATCTTTTTGAAAGCATTGTCTATTGCTCTGAAATCGGTGAATGGATAACACCCCTCGCGGAGAAGGTCACGGAACATTGTTTCCTCTAGGAGGGGAGATAGTTTGCCCCCTTTTTCCCCCTTTCTTCGATATGACGTGGAAAAAATTCGCCTGTACCCTGGGTAGGAGGCAGGGTATACCGCGGTTTCCTTTAACAAAAAGATTCACAGTCCACTACCACGAAAATTTTTTCCCCTCTAAATTTTAAACTATTTTTAATTGATTATGTGGGATAAATGCTGATTTTTTTACAATTTTCAAGCATTTTAAACTCATTTTATGCGTAAACCACTTCTATTCCATTTTGAAATGTGAAAAGCGATTTTTCCTATGATATTAAACATAATGCTATGCGACTTTTTTTACGGAATTTTATCAAACTTTTATTCCTGTTTCAAATTATACATGCTTTACCAATCCTTCAACAAACTCAATTAGAATACCACAATCAGAGCGAAACAGATAATGAAACATCAAAATGAAAAAAGAATTTAAATAGCTTTTCGCTGTTATAAATGTTTTTATACATAAATTTACAATGTTTTCTGATTGCATATGATTGATGATTGTTTTAAAGACTTATACCATTCTTATACCATTTTATCAAAATTAAAGTGAATTTCAAATTGTAACAACAATTTCAAATTAATCTTTGAGCATAAGCAGCTAAAAGCTGCGTTCATTTACTGTTCTCTAAAATTTCATTTACGAACTGGAAAATTAGAACTTTGAATTTATGCATCTAAAGATGATCTTTTTTCACTATTTCATATTGGATGCATCTCTATTTCATTTTTGATTTTGGAACTAATCGTTTTATCTAAAAAAATAAACGAAAAATTCATTTTTTCATGACATTTTACTTAATTCATAATAGTCATTGTTTTGAGTTTTCAGTTGTTTTTTTTCTTTCAAAAATGACAATTTATTACGTTAAAAAAAATTTTAAGCGGAAATAACTTCGTCGGATAAATAGCTTTATTTACAAATTATTAACATTAAATAAACAATAACAACTATTTCAAACATCATGCATATGTTGCATTTTTTGATATAACTGAATCATTTTTAAGTTATAAGCTCTAATATGGGCGAACCAGCTGGTCGCCGAAGACGGCTAGTATCTAATAAAAATGAGAAGAATTCTTCAAAAACTAATTTTTCAAAATTGAATCAAACTCATCCCTTTTTTAATTCTTAATACGAACTATTTATTTGAAAGTATAAAATATAGAATATGTTATACAAAACCGGAACAAAACATTGACATTATTTTTTCAATCTCGAACAAAGAGTCTAAATTAGGAAGTGTTCCAGATAGTCAAGGACGTTTGGCCACTTTACAAAATCCACATTTATAAAAAAAACACATAAAATTTAGTAAGTATACAAAACCAATTATTATTGCAGGGTTTGTGCGTGATTTTTCTTGGTTGTTTCTCTTATTCTATTTGCTCGTTCATTAGAATGATGGATTCCGATTATAAAACAAGCAGACTTCAATATAATGCTCTGAAAAAGATTTTAAAAAAAGAAATTAATTAAAAAATATATCTTCTTAATTTATTCTTTCTCTTTTAATTAAAATAAGCGATATTTTCCTTTCGTTAGGTTAGGAAACGTCGTAAAGTAGAAGAAATAATTTCGGATGAATTATATGGTAATTATTAAATGATATATCTGGATGAATTTTGTAAAAACGAAGAGGTAATTTTCAAATTTACAAGACAGTCTTTAAATCGTACAAAAATAATTGTATAAGTTTGTAGATGGAAAAATTTTAACAATCATGAAGGAATAATGTAAAATATTGACTCGTTTGTTTCCAAATGGAGCCCCATAGTTGAAATGTAAATGAAAAAAATACATACGACTCTCTTGCTTTTATGTGTGCATAGATAACCAAAGCAAATAAAAAAATTAAAGGGCAATGGAAGTGCAAACATTTGCATTAGTTCTGAAAGACCTCCAAATAGTTTATAAAAATGCGAGTTTAAGTGACAGAATCCTTTAGCTAATTATAGCATAAAAGGAGCAGAATATATATATCGAAATGAATTCGTAGTAAGTAATTTTTAGGTCTTTGTTAGTAGACTTTTATCATTGATGAACCATGTTTAACGTTTTGTATTGTGTGGTTGCATGTTGAAAATAGTACTGAAAGTTTCAACTAGCTTTACAGTGAGATACTTGAATCGTGCACAGAAACACATATAAGATATTATCGTTACATGCAGTCACGGTCTGGAATGAAATGTCAGAACTTCAAACTATTTCTTCCATCCATTTTTAAATTTTGCACCGTTACTATTGAAGCAAATAACCTAAATTTTGCAGATATTTGAAGTATTTGTTTGTAGTTTAACAGATAATTAAGACTGTTTCAACAGAGCTGAAAACTATTAATTCTTAAGGAAACATATTCAAAAAATTAGTGTATATATTAATAAAATAATTTTTATCAATTTTGTTTCTACCAACAGAAACTTTTAATAGAGCAAGAACTTGCAGAAGGAGATTCGGAACTGAAAAGCCATGCTAGTGAAAGTCCAAGCAGCAATTTAACTCCGAATAGCAATGTCAGTCGAAGAGAAAGCAGTGCGTCCTCTAAGGACTCTGGCTCTGATGTCGGAGTGATCGAAGAAGATGAGGCAACATCTGCAAGAAAAAGTCCCTCTCTTCAACCACCAGACATTGAAAGAAGTCCTCGAACGTTTGGTCGAGCCCTTCGGAAGACTTCCTTCACCATAAGTACTCCTATTGTTGAAGAAAAGGGATCGAAATTCGATGAGGGCGAAGAAGACGAAACAGACTCTAAAGAAGAAAGAACGGATGAATCGAAAACAGACCAGCCTAAGGAAGAAGAGGTTGCAGCAGAATCCACGAAGAAAGAACATATAGAATCAGAGCCTCAAACACAGCAATCTGCAACTGAAGAACCTATCGAACAAACACCAGAAGACAAAAAGAGAAAGTCATCAGAACCCAGAGAATTCAGTCGTTTTTCTCATGTGGATGCCGGAGATTTGGTTTCGTCTAAAGGCAGTGATAAGGTCGTGTCTGCCCTGGAATTTCAGAGTGCTGCACTGAAGGCAGCCAAGAAGAAATACCAATCGTTAAGTGCTGAGGACATCCCAACCTGGGTGGCACAGGAGAAACCTGAAGCTGTAATTTCAGAAAAGGGAGCTGTCACATTCGAGTACAAAAGCAGGTTGCCTTCCATAAAAGCGTTCATTCGAAGAGAGGCCAATGAGCTTGCAACTTACCTAAAAGGCCAACAACCTCAGGAGCAACGTGAGGAAATTCCTGCCTCTAAAAGTCGGAATTATCCTTTGTTTAGCATTCGGCCACCTACACTAGATATAGCTGATCATCAGATGCCCCAAAAACATATAATACCTGATGAAGAACCAATCAGTAAACCGGCGCCAGGTAAGTTAGTTATGTAACATTTTCATTTGTGTAAAGGAGCGATGTTAAATAACGTTAACGCTACTGCAAACAGTGTAGATCATTGTGTGTTCAAAATCGGTGATATGATATCTTGTCTAATTCGTCTGCTTCAGAGGAAGTAGGCTTGGAATAATAGTTTTTTTATTTGTTGCTAATTAAATTTTGATTTAACTTCCCTTTCTTTCCTAACATAAATTCTGTAAATTATTCAAATCTTTTACATTAAAATTTTTCTACTGCATTTAGTGAGGTTTATTATAATATTCAAAAAGCAGAAGAAAGCAAATTTCCTGAAGGAGTCAATCCTTTTATGAATATGAACCAAACCAGTTTGAACATTCCAATGCAAGTTCGAAAACAAATTTTGTAATGAAAATTGAAAGCATATGAATTTAGCTTGGAATGATCGATCCCAAACAGTGATTTCAACCAAAATATTCATTTCGTTCCCTGAAAATGTTTATAAATTATCAATTTCATTGTAGAAGACTTCCTAAGTACGCAAATCAATATTGCAATACCGCGTCTAAAGTATATAATCAATATTGATACCAAGTCTAATGATTGCTAAAAAATGGCAATTTAATAAAAGATTAAAGCTGGATTATGCTACTGAAAAAAAATACCATTCTTCCTTCATTTGCCCTAAGAAACGAAACTGCAGAATTATAATGTGGAGTTAAGTTCTAGTAATGGACTCTAGTGTTCTCAGTGATTTTGAAAATTATCCCTACAAATGACTGCATTTATTTTGATACGCTTTTCGATACACTAAAAGTTTTTCATTATTTCTACTGTACGACTTTGGAATACTTATCTCTTTTTTTAAATAAAGTTGGAATAGTTCATCTTTGTTAAACATGCAAATAAAATTAATCAAAGAAATAAAAAAATGAATTTCTTTTAAAACTTCATGCTGTCTACCATGTCTTTTGAAAATGAGCAATATGCCTTTGCGATGAATACTGAATTTGTTTAAATTTATCTTCATATTTAATTTGATTCCATAATTTCACATCTTTCATATTAACACTTTTCCTTTTCTTTCTATTGTAGCTGAGTCGAGCCAATCCCAGCCTTCGAGGAATCCTCCACTCTCTTTGCCGGACTCGAGAAGATCTTCAGGGGTTCCAGGAGCAGAAGATTCTGATCTTCCACCTTCTTATCTGGCGAGCGACGAAGAGTTCCTGAGTACTGCGCAATTCAATGATCTTCTTCAGTTGCAAGACTGGACTAGGACATCTCGCAAAGGATCAGACACCGCTAGCAACGTATCCTTCGGAAGTACAGAGGTTGCCTTTGCTTTCGAACTGCATCTGAAGGAAATGATCAAGATTTCCGATAAACCTATTAGGAGTCTTCTACAAGCATAGTAAGCCTTTCATTGGACGTATTACAATTTAATTTGAAATTGGGGAATTTTTGTACTATATGTTAGAATAATTCCATCAAAAGGCTGCATGAAATATTTGTCTTAGATTTTGATGTTTAAAAAACATCTAAAAACATATATTTCATATAGTCAATAAATTTTATGACCAACCAGGACTCAATAGTATTAAAGTCTGTGAAACGCAATTTGACATTTCCAATATAACAACAGAGTATCGTGCCAAGTGTCTCAGTCAATATCATTAAAAAAAACTTTTAAATGTCTCTCTTTGAAGATTAAATCGAAATATCAAAACAGTAATAATGCTGTTTTTTGAGTTAAGAAAAATTTTAAGAGACCTAAATTGATCACAAAATCAAGAACGCTTTTAAATTTTAATTATTGATATTAACTTATTCATCAACCACGTAGAATTAAATTTGATATATAATCGATCTTAATCTCTTATCCAGAGAATTATGAATTGTGTTCAGAAAATCATAGATAGTAACAGAAGTTCATTTTTGCAGTTGTGATGACGAAATGGTTATCATAAGTTGTGCTGGATATTACTCTGATGATGAAGCCGTCCTGAAGTGGTTGAGAGAAGGGGAAGAGGTGAGTTTCCTGTGCTTTGGTAGTGACAAGTCACGTTGACAGTAAGAGAGAAACTATTCAATGCATCATTGTTAACAGTAAAATTGTCTCGAAAATAATACTAATATATTTAAAAGTTAATTATATATTTCAACAGAGCTTAGTTTTTAACGTTAATAATCGGTAATCTGGATAATAAGATTCTCTACTTAAGAAGAAAATTGATTAATTTCATGAAGATCTTTCAGTTGCCCTAAGACATATAGAAACATATATTACGATATTCGCCGCTATGCGGTCGCTCTTACTGCATACGTAGTGTCAACTTGAGTTGTTTCTAATAATAGAAACCTAAATAGATTGATTCTATGATATAACTAATTTTCTTAATCATAGAGTTGTCCAAAAACAAAAATGTCTGGAACGTTTATTAGTTTTTAGTTGTTTTTCGAAGTGAATTATTTGGATTCTAATCTTATTTTCATGCAATCCAAATAGCTGTTGAGTTTATATTATTTTCAATGTAAAGTAGTAAGTTAAGCTACCAGAAGTTTATTATAAATTTTAACATATACATACATTGTAAACTATTTAAATAAATGCATGAATCATAATCTGTGTCTTGTTTTAATCTAGGAGGAAACGGAAATGTAAATTTTATCTTATTAGGGATTAAAAGACAGCTTCAAGTATTAACTTACATTTAAATTCATGCACCTCTGTCTGTATAATTTTGATTTACAAATGAACTGACTACTCGTAGTTAACAACTACTTCATTAATGTAAATGCAGTTCCTGTCCTTCGTTTGATGAATCAGATCGTTACTTAATTGACTGTACTTCATTAGCAAAGCTAATGAGAGAGAAACGAGCCTTTTTGTTTGGATACTTGCGATACCTTGTTCGTAAGATAATCAATATATAGTGATTAAAGAAATATCTTGATGCGAAGAATAATTTTATGGAAGGTTAACTCTCTTGCTTCGTGTTCCAATTATTGCATACCATTTGGCGGGCGGCACTATTATAGTGTTGCATATGAACAGAAATTCGTTTCGTTGCAAAGATATTTGGACTTTTCCTCAAGGGTTGCATAGAAATAACTATTAAAAACAGTCCGCGATTTTATACAGAAAAAAGTAAAAACACACTCGAGGTTGGAGGGCTAAATTATTAAAGCTAAACTTTAAAAGAATACTGTTTTTTCAGGTTGTTTTCATTCAATAGCGATAAATAAATAAGCAAGCGGGAATGCTCAACCTTCATCTTTCTCTAATACTTAGACAAAATGGCACATTTTTTGTTTTGTTGCATAGTGAAGAAAATCAGGTATGCATTTTGTACCTCATCTTATTAATAGAGTGAATGCAAAATGTGATACTGCTCTACAATTTTAGTGTCTAGACGACCAACGAAATTTCATTTGTGTAATTTGCGTTTTCGAGTTATCGTGTTCACATATACACGAATAGACAGAAGGCCATTGAGGAATTTGGTCCAAAACTTCACACAGAACTACACTAGTGATAAAACCATACAAGTTTCATTCATCTAGCTCGTTACGCTTTTGAGCTATCGTGCTCATATACACATGAATGACCTTCCCGTTGTCGGATACAATTTTGGTGTAAAGACCATATGAAATGTCACCCTTCCAGCTGTTTGCGCTTTTGAATTATCGTGCTTATATTTAGAAAGACAGATATTATTCCAAAACTAGTTTTATTTTCAGACCCGGAGAGATCTGAAACGTGGATATTCATCAAAATATGGGGGTTGAGTTTTTTGAGCATTACAAATACTTTCTCTCTATACATATTCTACAGGATGAGCCAGTGCGACACCGACAAACATTAGGGAGGGATAGGTAGCATAGAGACGAGTCGGAATCACACAGCATTGCATAAGCGCCAATGTATTCCTCTCGAGTTAGACTGTAAAGAAGTGAAGAGAAGACATGAAAAAAAGCAAAGTGTACGCGTAACAAACAGGATTTTAATCGATATTTACATTAGCAACATGTACATGCTACAGAAGGTGTTTGTTTGACCGAAACTCTAACACGGGCGTGATAACGTCGCTACATGGAATCTCGAAGATCCTGGAAGATTCCGACCATATCTCGGACCTTCCTGGAAGTTACAGATATGAGAGAAATAAGATCTTCATCCGAATAATCTGGTGTCTCATACACCTTGGCTTTCATGTGACCCCAGAAATAGAAGACATGATAGGTCTGACGATGGAGCAGACCAACGAATCGAAACACCACGACTTATCCAACTCTATGGAAAGATTAAGTCAGTGCCGTTCGTTCCCAATTCATTACAGCTGTCTTGACCGAACCACTCTCTCACAGCCTCTGGTGCAGAGTTGCAAATATCGTATGATGAGGAGTACGCTTTCTCGGAAAACATTCCTGGTGCAAGCGCCCGTTACACTCTACCGCTCCATAAGCGAGATGCATGTCGGCCTGTTCCCCGTTTGTGTTTTCGCCCATCCTTCAACCTTAGCAACCGAATCTCAAATGCCGGTTTCCTGTGTAAGCAATGTTCAATCCAGCTCAGTGGCGGTTTTTCGCACAGGTGGTAGAGGCGCTCGCCTCGTGCCTAGAGACTCTGAGGGGGCCTCAAAATTTATTCGCCATACATCGCAGTGTTAAGCGGACTGCGAATTTACGACATTGGGTAAGGTAAGGGCCTCAAAATAATTTTGCGCCTGGGGCCTCGTATTGTCAAAATCCGCCACTGATCCAGCCTCCACATAACGGCATTTACCGCACGAAGAAGGTGTTTCGACCCTGCAATGCTATGTGATTCCGACTCGTCTCTATGTTACCTACCCTTCCCTAGCGTTTGTCGGGGTGGTACTGACTCACTCTATACACATTCCATCTCTTTCTATATTCGTATACGAAAAAGTAAAAGTAAAAATATACCGAAGGTCGGCGGGCTAAATTACAAAGCTAAACAGAAAGATAAAGACACTCGCTGTTCAACGCTTTTTCAAAAAATGTCGATAAAGAAATAAAAAAAATGGCATGCTTTTTTTATACTTTAAAGAACAATAAATTAACAAAATATCTATAATTTTTTATGAATTTTTAGATTCGTATATGCATTTCTTTATATGAACGAGACAAACTTCCATTTACATAGTAGGTTTGTACGCCATTCGAACATTTGTGCCATTTTTTTACATATATAGTGTGTTTCATAATTCATGAGATGAACTTTAAGGAGTGGTAGGAAACTCTACAACAAATATTTTTTGCATAGAAACGAGTGGACACAAGTGATTCGTTGAGGCACATACAAAAGAAATGTATATGAAGGAAACATAAACTGTTTTCTTAAATTATCATTAAAAAGTGCTTCTTGATAGCAATTTGTACAATTATTACTCAAAATTGCATCCACCAACAGTTATGCATACCTGAAAGCGTTGATAGAGTGATTGGCATACATTTTTAGATGGATTCTTTGGAGAAATCTGTCGCTTGAATATTCGTTACAATTGTGTGTTTCGAGAAATACGTTGTATCTTTGAAATTGTACGCCAGTCACTGCATGGGCGCAACTTATGTTATGTTATTGTTAATGATCGAATTTTGAACTGTTATTGTAAAAATTGCTATGAAGAATAACTTTCCAGTGATGCTGTAAGAAAACAACTAATGTTTCCTTTCATATCTATTTCTTGTGTTTATGTCTCAATGCCTCACTTGCGGCCCCATACATTCCTATACATAAAAAACATGTTCGTTGTAGAGTGCTATACCACTCTGTAAAGTTTGTTCCACGAAGTCTGAAACACTCTGTCTATACCTTTATGTTATACTAAAAAGTATGATAATTTTTCGAAAAATGAAGACTTGTTTTACAATTTAATTAATTTGCTTTTTCAGAAAATGTGGACGAATGATCCCATTGTCGAAGTTAATCCTTTCACCAACACCATGAAACCATCTCTTTATGCCCGATCAAGACTCCCCAGACGAGCGTCCATAGCAACCACTGCCCTGGCAACAGATGTGGATTTTGTTGGCAGGGCCTCTATCGAGAGCGGCATTGCCAAAGTTCAAAACTTACTGTCCAGAGTGAGCGAACGAACGTAGACTTGAGAAAGATATAGGAAAAATCTATTTTATTCATAGCTTCAGTACGACGAGAGAATATAGTGAATTGGTGTTTTCAACAGTGTGGGAATTTACTGTGATAAAGAAATTCACTAGTCGACATTGCCTAACACTGTTTCTTGTAAAATTGTACAGATCGAACAAACTGAAGCACTGGGTGTCTGTCCTAAAAAGAAGTGGTTGAAATAAAGTATTAGTTGAGCATATTTTGGTAAATTCCTGAAGCAAAGAAAGAAAAAATAATAATATATTATGTTTTATGTAACCGAATTAGTTCATTACAGTTTTAGTTTACCATTACAATTTATGTACGAAATTGTGTCCTCTATTTATTGAAAAACGAATTATTATAGTTTCCTGTTTGCTGCAGTGTTTCTCAACCTGTGGAGATCGATTTCTTAGGAGGTACGAAGATAAGGAAGAAGGGACAAAACTTTCTAAAAACCTCGTTATTGAACCAAAATAAAAAGATGCTTCCTATAATACAAAATAAAATATCGCATTAAAACGAGTAAATGCATACAGGGTGCTACAAATTTCAACCCAAACTGTAAGGAGTGGTAGAGGGGCCAGAATCAACTTGTCTTTCCATCGAATAAATTTTAATAGATGACCAGAAGAGAGACTTCACTCAACTCAAAAATATGCGGTAAACTGAATGACTGGACAGCCATGATTAGCAAAACGGGTGCTGAGAACCTTACAAAACAGAGCACACTACGAACATCTCATGCATGAAACTCTCACAAGCAGGTACTTCCCTTCATCAGCGATGAGGCCGTTAACCAGCTCCAAAGCCCTTAATGTGCAACCAAGGAAGCCCTCTCGAGGAAACGCCCTCCCATTTTCACAGTAGATACTCAAAAGAGCGACACTTATACAAATGTTATTATGTTAACACATGGATCTCCGCATATTTTCAAAAATTCCAGGTGTTTCCGACATATCTCCTGCTGAAACAGAGTCTATGCACGAGAATTTGCTCACATGCAATGGGAATATCGCACATGGTACTTTTCATGAGCTACCTTAAAATGAAATCAAAGCATGATAAATCTGGTGATCGTAGTGGCCAGGGAAAAGGTTCATTTCATCAATTTGATGAATTTCTGACCCAAACAACGGTCTCTACCATAAAAAGAGCTTGAATTTCCAGACCCATATTCGCAGGCAAAAAAAAGTTTATTTTGGTTCGCTCTACCACCATTTACAGTTTGGCTACATATTATTGAAACATCCTGTAAAGTAGCCCAAAAGTAGAAAAAATGTATTTTAGTATTAAGTATTTAAAATTCAAACTTCACTGAAATGGAATCAACAATTCAACCAAAAACATAAGAAAAGAGTGCAGGAACTGGTTAAAACAGAGTGGAGTTTAAACTGATATGGAAAATTGATTTCCAAATACTAAAGGTTGAGAATAGCTGGTTTAAAACAAAATATAGACACAATTATTAGAAAATGTTGTGTAAAGAGAAAGACTTTGTTTATGGTTAGTTGCAGTCATCATACCTTTAAGTCATAAGTAATGTAACGTATAATTTTCAAGTACTGATTAAAACACATCTGTTACTTGTAGATATAATGAAGTATTTTCTCCAGTACTGTATCAATAGTGCACGTCTCCATTTTTATATTTTCTATGTGCTGGGGTGGAGCTTATATTGAAAAATTAAGATGAAATTTTATAGAAACTTTTGGAATGTATCTTTTACGCGCCCGATTTTTCCAATGCACTTTCTATTTGATGTCTTGTACTGCGATGCACTGCATTTGTACATATATATATTAGAAATAAAATATTACAAAAAATTTAGTGTTAAATAAATCCGTATGTATGTTTTCAATTCATTCATTGGATATTGTTTAGCCCTCAAACAAAATGTATCATTTCGACTAAATCCAGTAATTTTTTTGTATATCTTAACAAGATTGATGCTATTAAAAACATCTAAAGGAATAAGTTTATAAAATGAATTATCTATCAATCAATTTATTTCTCGAAATCTATCAATTCTTTTTTTCTTACATGGTTAGCTCATTCAGTTCTCAAAATCTCTTCAGTCCAAAATTCGAGAATTTTATGACACTTGAGTAAACAGATATCAAATATCATCAATTTTTTAACTAAAACTTGTTTTAAAAAATGTTTACCCAACACTGTTTTAGAGTTAATGTATTTTTATTGGGCAGAAAAATAAAAGTGACAGGAATTAAAGTAAAATTGTGATGGCATCATTTATTTTCCTTTTAATCGCAAAATACAAATTATTTCGGCCAGCGCCTATATTTTACTTAACTAAAAAAATGTAAACTAATATACATTGTATATTATGAAATGTATTAACTAAAATGTATTAACTAATGAAATTATTAGTTAATACATTTTATTTAAAACATTAGTCTTTACTCTTGTTACTTTCTTAAAAATCCTCAACGCATATAATCTCTGCTTAGCTAATAGGAAAATAAAGACAAACTCTATTACCATTTGAAAAAAGTGTCTCAGATATTGACACCATTTACAATATGCCCCAGTAAATAAAGAATATAATCTATCACAAATTGCACCTGCCTCTTGCTTTCACAAAAAGAGTGAGAAAAAGAAAACACCAACATGGGAAATCATGCATCTGTCATTCTTCTTCTGAAATGCTATTTCCGATTGCTAATTCTTTTTCATCGACAGGCACTCTTTGTTCCATAATAGCACTCAAAAATCATTTTATTGGGATTCACTCAATTCGTTGAAAAGGGAAATCGCAATCGAAATTCCTTCCTTTCTTTTCTAATATGATTCTGGCAGAAACGTTTAAACATAAACAGCATCTCACACTTTTCGCGTCTACTTTTTAGAATTCGGATTCCTTCTTTGAAAGTCAACTATTTCAAAAATGACTCGCAGATGTTTTGTTAAACTTATTGATGAAATGTTTGCCTTTAAGTTCATGATACTTGCTGGTAAGTTTCTTTAAGATGTGTTTTATATATCTGACTTTATGAAGATAGTCGCGTTCCTACTAGCATTCTATTTTACCTTCTTTTATTCCGAAAATCTAAACTGGAAATTTGAAAAAATTTAAATAAAATTAAATTATAATTCTCTGTTTAAAATTAAAAAATTATCTTAAATTTCAGAATTATTCGTTCGAAAATTTATTTTAATTTCTTCTTTCGAAACATAACTCATTTTACTCCCCAGAATTGAATTTATCAAACGATATTAACTCACCCACTTTATAACATGAATAAATTTTAATATTTTTCACACACACATTTTTTTCGCATATCACGAGTTTTTATAAACTGAATTACCATATTAAGAGTTGATATTGTTCCTTTAAAATGGATTTAAGAGCTCGGTTTCTATAACTACTGAAAAAAATTGTAGAAAATTTAAATCGACAATTTAACAACAGCATAACTGCGGTTTAGTTGTATAAGAAAAATGCCCGTCCTGTATTTAATATAAGAATTGAAAAATAGATGGAATCAAAAGTTGGAAAGAATTTCTGTAGAATGGATTCTTTTAGCGTTCTCTTGTTTTATTTCAAAAACATTTCAAGTTCAGATTTCCGAATCAATTTGCCAATTAAAACATTTGACTTGTTAGTGTTATATATACACATAAATAATCTTTGATACGAAAAATACGAAAAAGTTTTTTAATAACGAAATAAATCTTAAATGCTAAAATAAACTCTAATTCTAATAAATTTCACATAAAAATACACCACAAGTATTCGTAGCAACATGAAAATATTTTTAAAAACTGCAAAGTCTGAAACAAGACTGCATGTATTTGCTACAGTTTAGCGAACTGAATTTGAAATAAAGAAATCATATGGATTACTGTCAATAAAAAAAATTCAGGTATTGGCTAATACTGTTTTGCTTTCGCAATCTGTTTTTCTTTATTTTAAATATGCCAAACATAGCAAATTTATTTTCAAGTATTGCTTTAACTTTTTCTTTCCAAAAGCTTGGCCTGTATTCTTAAGTTTTTAATCCTAAAATCTTTAAGATATGCGAATTAGAAACACATTATATATTAGAATATATTATTTATTTAATATTTTATGTTCAGATGAAGGCTGTTATTTTTCTGCTCATAAATAAGCTAAAAATTGGGAAAAGTATCCACTGAAAAACATTTTAGACCGTCAAATTTTTCAGCTGCAAGAAGCTTGCTCTTTTTATATCCCTTTCGAACACATATATATTCTTATTACTTTAAAATTCAGACTTTTATGTCTTTTATCGTCCCTTTCTAATTTCAATTTTTATTGAATCTTTTTGTTTATTGTAAATTCTTGTTCATTATCAAGTCTTCCTTATTATAATCTTAGTTCCTTATGAACTCTTCATTTAAAGTTGTAGACATGCATATTCATTTCAGAATCATACTGACGCAGATATGTACCTGACGATATATTATACTGCATTGCAGATGTTTGCAGCATCTGCGCATATTAAATGTAAATTTTATTAACCGAATCTCTAAGCAGGTGTGAATAGCCTTACCATCGTCTAGATCTGGCTCATAATTTGAGCAGAATTCTGTATCTGCAACTCTCGATTTAAAACAGTAATCGCTTTTCGATAATATTGGAAAAGTTACAAAATGTTTCAGCTGCTAGGTTCTTAAAAAGTAAGGCTGATAAATAATTTAAACGGATAATAACTTCAGATTACTTCAGAAAAAGGTAACTTTTAGGTGTAGTTTTTAATAAAAAATAAAAATATTAAAAGTTTAAACCTCACCTTGTATTCTATTTAAAACGTTTGGTTTTTAATAGTTTCAAAACTTATTTTTAAAATCAGCAAATTCTTTGACTTACCAGATGAAATGTTAGCACTTCTTGCAATTATACTTAATGTTAATGTAAGACTAGTAAACTTTCATAACATCCTTTAAAATGAGAATCAACAATACTTATCGAAATATTAAAAAATGAAGAGATTCTGTAATAAAAGTATTTTATGTAAGGATAATTAAATGTTAGGATTGCAGAAGCGCCAAAGATAGGTAAATAAAGAATTTACAAACTATGCGAAATCGACACTGTTTTCACTACATAAAATAAAACTTGAACATAATTGTAGCATTTCGCTTTCAACTGTAAAGCATCATCTTTCATTATTTTATCATAATAAATACCAAATTAAGGCACGGATTTGCAACTGATAGCGAATTAGCATAAAAAAACTATTGTAGGACTTACAAGATAATTTATTTTCGTTTAATTTCATGAAATCTGTCTCAAAACTTTTTATGGGAAATTCCGTACTTTGGAAACAAAATCAAACGAATAGGAAACTTGGAAATAAATTAAAGCTTGTACATAATCGTAGCATTTCGTTATCAACTGTAAAGCAGCATCTTTCATTATTCTATCATATTAAATATCAAAATTAAGGCACGGATTTGCAGCTGATAGAAAATTACCAAACACGGCTAGGATAGGACACTCCACCTGGCTACGAGATCATTTATTTTCGTTTTCCCCGAAAAAAATATCCAAAATATAAATTTAAATTTTATTGGTTTATTTCATTGCTCTTATCTCTCTATTTATTGTATCAAAATTTCAAATTTGTGCCTTTAATATTTCAGAAGTTATTTAGAATTTTATTTGCGGTGACAAGTGAAAAACATGTGCAAATGACAAATGGCCTTTTCTCCATGTCGGACTTTTCTTCACTTTCATGTTTTCAAAATACTAGGATTTTTTCCCTTCTTAAGATAGAGCTTTAAATTTTGTACTTGTTCATTCTTATGCATTCAATTAGCATTCAGTTGCTTAGTATATATATATATACAAGATTTAGGTACTGTTAAATTTCTTTATTTTTTTTCACCACATAATACAGTAAAATCACTATTTTAACCGCTTGAAAGACATAACACGAGTTAATCCTGTCCAAATACCATAGGGTTACAAAATAACTTGGTCCTTAAGCGGTTAGGGCGAATACTAGATAATTTGAAGGCTGCCTTTGTGTAACATATTTCAGTGAACCTACGTGAATAAAATTTGAAAAAGAAAAATATTCATATTTGAAAAAGTAGCAAGGAATTCAGCACACGTAACTGAACGAAGTAATGA
>BGPR01010510.1:0-32044 GCA_013235015.1 Araneus ventricosus
AAATCGAATATGAAAAAGGGTGCGAAATAATATCTCCATGTCTTGGATTAAGAAACCTTGTCAAGAAACCTTGCTGCGCCACTGATGGTAAGTAAGGGGCGGAAAAATCACATTCTTCACCGGTTCCACTTACCCTCGCTACACCACTGACTTCTGACCAGAATACGGAGAGAGGGGAGGGGCTATTTTAACCTCCAATGCAAGTGTTTTGCATGCAGTGGCGTAGCGACTGGGAGGCAAGGGGTATAAACAAAGCAGGTGCTAGTCTAAGAGGGCAATGGAGGCAAAATCTAAGTCACTTTTTACTTGCTCGAATACGAAGTATACAAAGAGAAAGTATTGTAATCGTCAAAAAATTCGAACTCGAGGCTTTGACGAATCTTCACGTTTCAGACCTCCCTGAGTCAGAAAAACACAATTTTGGAATTATGTATGTGTGTCTGTCTGTGATCACGATAACTCGTGGAGCTAAGGGGATGAAATTTGGTATGTTATCTTTGCAAGTATAATCTGTAGGTTTCTATCAAATTTTGGACAAAATCCGTCAACGGGAAGTCTGTCTGTATCTCCGTGTTAACGTGAACGCGATAACTCACAAAGTTAAATAGCTAGGTGAATAAAATTTGGTACATATTTTTATCATCAAAAATGTAGATTTGGAACAAATCCGTCAAAGGGTTGACTGTCTGTCTGTATAATCGCATACTTTGAACGCAGTAACTTCTTTAAAAAATTACTTTGATAAATGAAATTTGGTATGCGGCTTTAGGCCTTTTTACCTTAATGGTAGATTTGTTTCCAATTTTTGTGTCAATCGGTTAGAAAAAAAGGCGTTCAAATTGCAAATTTCGTTTTCTTTATTTTACACCCAGCTTGCTAATCACGCCGGCTTCTAATTCCACTTCCGCGTTGGACGACCCTCGGAAATCGTGGTATGACGTTTCGCTTATTTCTTTTTCTCCACTGCGTTAGGGTTTCCTGTCCGTTTCACTGCCTTTTAGCTTATTTTTTCTCTCTACATGTGTTAGAAGTATACGAGAAAGTTTAGGGGAGACCACTCCCGCTAGTTTAAGCTAAGTATGATGAGGGGGGGGGGGGGTAAAAATAATATTATTCTCCGGGCGCCCCTTACCCTCGCTATGCCACTGACAGTGTGGTCCTCGTTATCTGACCGCCGTGTTAAATGGCGAGGTTCGTCCTGAAATGGCCCACATGTGACTTAAAAACCAGACGTTAATTTAATTCAACAAAATAAAAAATATTCTGTTTCGTTCATCTATCATGTTCTTGTGAATAAATTTGTATATCTCTTGACATTCTCCCGTTTCGCTGCTGCACCCTATAGCTAAACCCACGAGTTTCAAGGCTTAATGAAAGGGACGCTCGACTCTGTCCCCAGCAATGTTCGGACGAGAGGACTTCATTTAGATTTCAACAATAGCATATCGCTCACCTATCACAAAAGGACCCGTAAGAAGAGGAAAAGTCTGCAGCGTGTCATCCCAAATTGCTCGGCGGCTCGGAAACATTCCGGTCCAGTTCTCCCTTGTCGGCCACCCTGGTGTAATGGATCGGAGCCCCCTGAGAGGTAAATCCCCCTAAAGAGACCCCTTACTGTGGCAATCATCGGTTATGATGGATGGACGGGACCCCCTCTCGCTTCGTCAACGCCCACGCCATCCATGTGGATTCACTCCTCGAAACTCCCCAATGCTTCAGATGTGTTAATAAACGATATCATGGTTCTTTATGGATGGTTATGAACGACATATTTATTTATTTAGCGTGAATATATGTTCTACTATTGTTGATGGTTATGTTTTATAGTTGGATCCACTGGTTGGAATGTTATTCGACAAGTAAGATGCTTCTTCCACCAATTACATGGACGTTTAAAATATCACTTACATGATAGAAAAATACTAAAAAGTGATTCTAATGCTTAAAGCCAATCAAAGAAATTGAAAAGTGTTTATTAATTTTACTTCATTAATTTGCAATTTTATTAATTAATTTAATTATAATCAAGGAAAATTTCACTATTTATATAATTTTAAAATCGGCTGGAAGCCAGAACACAATTTGACTAATTAAAATTCTTTGAATTAGTCATTCAGGTCATTTCAGGAATTTTAATTATTCATATAGGTTCTCACCTCCTTTTTTGCACTTACGCCTTCTTCTTTCTAATCCTTCCTATCTGAATCAGATCAGATCCATGAGGTCGTTCGCCTTCATCACCTCCAACACGAAATCCTGTCTCTTAAGCAAGTCATTATACACCAAGGCAACACAGTCAAGTAGATGTTGCGGAGAGGCCTCAAACATGTTGCACTTTGTGCAGATATTGAACTTCTTATCACCACGAAGAGGGTTTTTAAGTTACCGGATGTTAAGTGAGCCAAAGCTGTTTGGTCTTTTCTGTCCCTCTTAAAATGTATAGTAACACCGGGGCCTTCCCTGCGATACCATGAATGAGCTGGTGGATGCCTCCAAGAAATGTTAAAGGCCTTTCTTCTTGCGTATAACTCGAGGTAGGTCAAGGGTTCTACATATGCCTGAGACATGGTAGTACATTCTTTAGCCTGGTGCACACTAGCCGATTCGTGTGTTTGAAACTATAAAACTAACAATAGTAACCCCCTTTCCTCCTGTGTGTCTCCACAGGGGGCATGTGGATTACTACTGTTATTTTTATAGCTTCAACGACAAAAATCGGCTAGTGTGCACCGGGCCTTAAAAGACACATCAGATAGTCAGATGGCAAGAACAATTCCCGATCAGATACCTCCCGCTGGATGGGCATTTCGATTTTTCACCCACCCGTATGAAAGCCGAAACCTTTCCATCAAACCGCTGCAACGCATGCAGTGCTGATAAATTTTGGAACGAAGTCCATTTAATCATTTCCCTCATTGGCAGGCACTCCCCGATGTCATTAACAAACAAAGTCTTGCTATACAAGCTAGTACTTCGTCCTATTTTGACATACGCATCCATCCTGGGGGTATTGCAGTAAAAACGCACGGAAAGAAAATTCATATTCTAAAGAATGGAATTATCCTTATCTTGTAGAATGTCCCATTGTACGTGTGTACCGCATCCTTTTGCTTATTTTATTGCTTTTTATGTTATTGTATTTTTGTGTTCTGCATGCTTTATTCTATTACTTTTATATTCTATTATTTTACTTTGTTTTAATTCGAAATTAGTGCCTATTGTGTATTTTTGTTTCTCTGCATGTTTAATTTTAGCGCCTCCGCAAGGCGGCGCTACTAGTTTGTTTACTGTTTACTTGTCAACATTATTCTGCTCGCACCACCCGCAATGACCGGACGCATTCCTTTTTGCTCCGCTGTCATTAACCGCTCGGACGGGCCGCAAATAACTTTCTTCATTTGAGCATTGTCTCCGCCTTGGAGACACATTTGCTCCTTGCTTCAACAAGCAGTCTCCTCAATTCTTACTCATTGATGAGTTCGAAACCGCATGCCTACATTTAATAGGTAATTCAACTGAACTGTGTATATCTTGTATATAATAATTAATATAGAATTTTGTCTTCAGACATCTTTTCATCATTCTTGATTCAAAGCAACAATAAAGTTTTAAGTAATCTTCAGAACAATTACGCATTCCAGCACTAGCTTCTAGGATAATTTGAAAATTCGTGATCTTCAGCAGAATCAACGCACCGCACATACAACGTGAGATATGTCATAGGTAATGACTTGAAAATTGATAAAAACGATGATTACATCCAGAAGCTCTCTAGAAACTTCTTCAAACAAATCAAGATTCATGCTAACCCAATCATCGGGTGTCGAACGTTCTTCACCCACAATGAAGGGAAACATGTATACCCATTACGCCGCCACCAAATGGTCCCTTCCCCATAAACCATCCTAATATGAGACCGTCTGAGCTGAATTCTTTAGTTTGAAGTCTTTTACTGCAAACTAAAAATTAGTCAACCCCATTAAAACACACTCCTAAACCTTATTTTAAGCGGATTTGTATCCAAGCTTAAAAATGCTCTTTAGCTGAATATCCGAGATATCCACAAGGTACCATTTTACACTCAATTGAGGAAAAGTGCATTGGCTCTGGCACTCAAACGAATGACCAAGTCAAGGAGACCACTGAAGCTATATATACATACAGGGTGATTAAAAAAACGTGGGCAAACTTTAAGGGTAGGTTAGGCAAACGATAAGCTTCCTGAATCGCATAGGGACATGGGTGCGCATACGCCATCTGGAGGCAATAGATGGTATTAAACATAAAACAGCGCTGGACGAAATGCAGGCATCTTATTCTTATTTATCATCAATATTAACGATATTGAACTGGAATTTTTATATAAGTTGTGCTATATATATGGCTCTGAAGTTGTGAGCGAAAAATTACGCTACCTGTCGCGCATCCGCAGTAAAACATTATTTACTACAAATTTACTTTACTACTCAATGTATCTATATGAAATTTCGACACAATGTTTCTCTAATATATTTCCACGTACTCTGTAAGTTTTATAAAATTCCAAAGAAAACTCTGCAATTTATTGGCAAAAAAACATGCGAAAACATTTAGGATTTTTAAAGAAACCTTTATATCTTCCCGGATATTCGCGCTATTTTTACGAAAATGCACGTAAAAATTGACAACATCACACAAAAGAATTGATGAAAGTTTCAAACCATTATTAGCTTTCTGTGAAGCGGAGTGAGCCAAACTCTTAATTCGAGTTCATCAATCTCTGATCGGTCCCCTGAATGCCTTCGTGACTGAATATTTGTTGTAAATTGTGAGTTACTACTTATTCTTTATATGTTCGAAGTTCGAGGGAAATTTATCCAGGCTTTCGGGAGATATCTGAAAAAATGTGCATGATCAGCTTTCTGTGAAAAAGTTGGATGCGCTCGCTTGTGTCTGGCCAAATTTTGAGGCTAGGTAAGGCATACAGAAGGAAATTTCGTATTTTTTTGAATATCACTCGAAAGGCTGGATGAATTTTTTTCGAACTTCAATCATATAAATAATATGTTTTAACTCACAATTTACATCAAAGATTTGGTCACGAGGGCATTCATGGGACTGACCAAAAATTGATAAACTCTAAGAAGGATTTTGGCTCACTCAGCTGCACAGAAAGCTGATAATGGTTTACAACTTTTATAATTTCTTTTGTGTAATATGCACAATATTTACATGCATTTTCGTAAAAACAGCACGATTATTCGGGAGGATATAAATGTCCAAAAAATCCGAAATTTTCCCTCAAGTGTTTTGCTTATAACTTGCAGCGTCTTTCTTGAAATTTTATGATACTTACAGAGTACGTGGCAATATATTAGTGAAACATTGTATCCAAATTTCATGTAAATACGTTGAAAAGGAAAGAAGATATTAGCATTTGCAGTAAATAATTTTTTACTGAGCAAGCGCGAAAGGTTCTTTCACTACTTCACAGCAATAAATATAGAGTAACTTATATAAAAATTCCAGTTTAATACTGTTAAGATTCAGAAATATATCGGTATTTTCTCCAGAGCTGTTTTATTTTAAATGCTGCCATGTGCTACCTCCAGATGGCGCTTGCGCACACATGTTTCTATGCGATTCTGAAAGCGTAACGTATGCCTGACCTGCCCTTAAGGTTTGGCCATGTTTTTTTTAATTACCCTGTATATAAATATATATAACACCAGTTCCTGCCCCCGTATCTAGAATCATAATGATTCTTTATAATCGGTTTAGGTGGACAGGAAGTGGAAGCAGAGCTACAAGAGAACTGAATTAATAACAAAAGAAAAAATAATTATGAATAATATATTAAAAACTTAATTAATAAAAGGAGAGAAGGAAAAAAAGCATAAAGTGCTTTCTAATGGTTTTTAAAAAGTCCATAGCATTACCGAAAAAACTTTGTCTTTATAATTTTTCCCCTTTTTTATTTTTAGTCTGTGGTAAATTCATTGCTGTCAAGTGTCCATTTTGAAAAGCTAAGATACAAAATCTTGCTTTTATTCTATGATTAAAAATCTTAATGACAATTTTTAGGCTAGGTAGTGAAAAAAATTAAATAATCTGTTTAATCATTATATTCGAATTCCATATTCTCGCTTGGCTGCTAATCCTGATTATTTTACTTCGCATTAATGAAAGAATTGATGAATGAAGGAAACCTTTAATAGTCTATTGTTTCCCTGTACTTTGCTATTTCTGTGATTACGTTGGACATCAGCTATATAGTTGGGGAATGAGGTCGATAATGACAAACAAAAAATATTTTCCTTGTTTTGCGGCGGCTGAGAGGGTGATCGCTATGCCGAGGTGGCCGCTTAGAGAAGTTTTGCTGAACATGAAATTCTGAAATTTTCTCCAGATTTTTGAAGTAAATTGCATTTTTTAAATACGTTTCAGCCGTGTATTTATTATACACTTTACAAACGGAACGAAGAGGCAGAGTGGAAGTCCCGTGTTCATAAAAGCAAAAAAGCGTGACATTTCCCGATTCATGACCGCTGGGAACTGTTTACATGCTTCCGTCGCGCGTGCGCCGTGATGAGCAGCCGTGAAAAGATCAGTCTGGTGAGCGCGCTAATCGGATTTCACGCGTTTAGGTGCCGGGGGTGCAGCCTCACCCGGTTCCCACGATCACCCCGAGACTTAACTTCATGAAAATTTCGATTCAGCTTACTCCGATCAGTGGGGATTGAAATAAAATTCCTGCCCCCCCTCCGGAATCGCGTTTCAACTACTTTTCCTTTATGTATTTCAACTATTAATATCATTTGATTTAGACCAGTGGTTTCCAACCTCTATTTCCTCCCGTACTCCTTGATTCGTCTTTTTATTTTTGAGTACCCCTATGTCATACCGAATGCCTTAGAACAGAGGTTCCCAACCTGTGGTACACGTACCCCTGAGGGTACGCGGAGAACTAGTTGGGGTACGCTAAGGTCCAGTTGGGGTACGCGAAGGACCAGTTGGGTTATGAGAGCTCAAAGTCGATAATGGCGGACACAAGAAAACATAACGGAATATAAAAGTTACAGAATTTTGTTTC
Source organism: Araneus ventricosus (assembly GCA_013235015.1). NCBI lineage: Eukaryota > Metazoa > Arthropoda > Arachnida > Araneae > Araneidae > Araneus > Araneus ventricosus. The sequence goes on from BGPR01010510.1 coordinate 7,073, forward strand.
CCCATGCGAAAAGTGAAAGTTGTGTAAGTTCTAGTGCCTATGCTCAAAATAAGAAAAATGAAAGCAAAAGAAAACCTGGTAAATGATTGGCATATGGTCTTCACCAGCGCGGATTATCCGTGAATCATCAATATGGTCTCAAAAATTGTAGCTTCGCTAGGCGTCACTGGTGCATGCTTTTTATTTTTGTTCCTTCAGTTTAGGCTTATCAAGAACAATCCCGAATCCTCTCAAAGCTTCTTATTTTGGCGTTTTTATTTAAAGCCCGATTAAATACAGGCATGATTAATTGCTCGACGGGATGCATAGTGGATAACGAATAATAAATTATTGCAATACTGGAATCATTTGTTTTGGTGTTGAACTAATACTATTGTAAAAATGGAATAAAATGTAAAATCAAAAATAAGTCCTACAAATATTATTAATTCGAGTCATTTGACTCTTAACTCACCTAAGCCTTAACATTATTGATAAAAAATTTGCAAAAATAAATGGTTGGAGGGGAGATATGACTGTAGGGGGTACGCAAAAAAAAAAAAAATAATAAAGGGGTACGCGATAGATAAAGGTTGGCAACCCCTGTCCTAGAAACATCCCTTCGAGTCAAGAAGTGTTTATTAAAAATGTTAAGAACTTAGGTTACCTTAAATATAAAACGACTCGAATTAACTTAATAAAATTTGTAGGATTTATTTTTGAGTTTACATTTTATTCCATTTTTTATGATAGTATTAATTCCACGTCCTAGCAAATGAAAAGAGCACTAAAATTATTTCTCATGAACTTATGGTGAAAGCTCACATTAACTCATTTGGCGATCAACTGTTCAAATAAAAGATAATTTCAATGAAATGGGAGATTCAATCCTTGAGCTTGTCTCATGGAGCTGAATTTTATAAAATCAGGTTCAAATGAAGACAGATGTGATATCAAATCTGGAGCTGCGTCAAACTTATTACGATATTTGTCATTAATACACGCACAATTAAGTAAATTCTTTCCACAACTTCTGTGTTCTTGGAAGATATTAAGTATTTTATTACTTTAACACTAAGTTCATGGTATTCTTCTTTCACTGCTATCCAGCATGCTTTTGGACTTATTTAACTTTTACTTTCAACACAAACTTGGAGAAACAAAATTTTCTGACTTCTTTTTTTAATTTCAAGTCCTTACTAGCCGTCCTCCGGGAGGGATCGCGGCCAGCACCTAATTAGCTCAGCACTGCCACGTCACTGCTTCCAGGCTCTCAGCCACTACTTTTTCAGTTTTAAATACTGCATGAAGATCAGTGGAACAGACCATAAAACCGTAGTAGATTTCATCTTCTTTGTAGACAACAGATTCCTTTAAAATTGTAAAATCTTTCAATAAAACTCATCTAGTTGTAACGTTTTGTATAACTTTCTCACGAATTTCGGCATGAAAGTCTTCAGATTCATAAATACAGAATGATATCGCCCTAAATAAACAGTTTCCATCACCTACAATAGGTATTTTACAATATTTTTGACACGCAATTTTGTTGGAACTGTTGGAATCTATATATTTAAAATAATATGGTAAAACCTTCAGACAGTTCGCCAGCCCCAACCACTCGACGGATTTCGATAGTTTTTATTTCATACGAACGCTTATGATGTTCAGATATGTCATCAAGAGTCACCTTCCTCACCACCACAACCCATTTTTAAATGAAATTGAAAAATAATTTCTCCACCATACATTCTCTATATGTTTTTTCGATTTCGTTCAAAAATGGAGGATGGTGGGAGCAGGCGACCCTTGTTGACATATTTAGACATCATAGGCTTTCATATGAAATTAAAATTGTCGGAATCCGTCGGGTGGTTGTGGATGGCGAACTATCTAAAAGTCTTTCCCCTTTGAGAATGTATGGCGGAAAAATGTTTTTTCGTTTCGTTCGAAAATATTTAGACGTCATAGGTTTTCATATGAAATAAAAATTATCGAAATCCGTCGAGTGGTTGTGGACGACGAACTGTCTGAATGTTTTACCATACCTTTTAAATGTATAGATGTTTTGAGATTTCCACCATTACCAATATTACTATCGCGTACCCCTAACTCTTTCACCTTGTACTCCCAGAGGTACGCGTACCACAGGTTGGAAACCTTTGATTTTGATAATTGATATTCATATTGTCATTTTCAATGAGAACCCCTCTTGGAAGGTGCATTTAAGCTAGCCTCGTATGTATAAGTTTGCAGGTTAGATCTCCAGTCATACTTGATGAACGCGATGTCAACTTTCATCAGTATCCCATGTTGTAACATTCTATGACATGCTGAAGAACTTGAGCACCTATTCGATATTTTGTGCGTCCACTATAGAACTCTATCGGCGCTTTCTGCGTGCTGTGCATTAGCAACAACAACCGACGGTTTAATAAATAAAGTACAATGTAGGAAGGAAGTACAATGTCTTGAAATTACTTATACATCGAGAAGCAAACCCCAATGCAGAAAAAAATCTAAGGTAGACATCGGATCAGGATGCAGAATATTTTTGGCAAAATATTTATTATTCGTTGTCTGGCGTCTTCTACCGCTCGGTCATCCTGACACATTTATTCGTTGTCTATGAAACAATGGCTGCCAATCTTTTTGAGCAAATCTTATTACAACACAAAATATTCCCAAATAGATAGTTTTTGCCTTATTTCTTTCCCAATATCACACTTAGCAATGAGGACAACTTTTTTTAAAAAGTTTCTTTTAATGTAAGGCATTATTCTTAGAAGGATGAATTATTTTATTGAACAATTAATATCATGAATACTAATAGTTCTGCGAACAGTAGGCCTCGCATCAAAAAAATAATCTAAGATCTGAAGAAAAAAGATTTTAACATCTCCGTTGCAATCTAAGAGGTTTAGGCAATGCTATCAGTGTATAGCCTGGATGGGGGAGAACATAGAGGGAAGGGAAGGGCAACCTTTCTAACACAGTAGCTCTCGGTAAGTCAGAAACATATTTCTATAACATTAATTTTTAACCATTGCTCTTTGTTTGCCGGTAAACCATCAGAATTACACCAAAAATGTACTGGAACAAAGTTGTAGAAAAGGTAGCCTTCAATTTTTTATAGCATGAACCGTTTGGTTAGAATCGTTGAAAAAAAGTTGAACATTACATGAAACGGAACCCTTAACCGGCCACCATCTTAAAACGGAATTAAAGAAAAAATTCCTTACACATACGTTGGAAGGAGGAGAAATTCAAGGAACATTCACTAGGAGGTTTAATATGTTTCCTACGGAATAATGTTACTACATATAGTAGAAATTAACTTTTAAATTTACCTATATTAAAATATGAATAATAGAAGCATAAGATAAATGCTTGATCTTAAATGAATAAAGAATTAGCCAAATAAGATTTTAAGTATCTTCTTTCCTACGCATGCATTTGAGATTAAAGAAAAAAAGGAGAAAGAAATAATAATGTACGGAAATTAGAGAGTGAAATTGCCCACGAAACCTTGTTCTTTTAGAAATACTGTTTAGATACCTATTCTGAAAATATTTTTGGCATTTAGAAGCTTTAGATATTATCTGCCTGCAAATACGCAGATTCGAATGAATTAATCGGCTCATTACCGCGCCTGAAATTATCATTAGAAAATTAATGGAGCATTCACATTAATGATTATCACCCGCATTCCTAGGAAGTTTCTTATTCCGAATAATGTTTCTATAAATGTTGCTCTTTATTCCTTTCCAACGGAGGACATTTCCATGGTTTCATTTTTTTTACTAGATTTTTTATATTACTACAATTGCATGCTTATGGGAAAATATAAATAAACGAGAGGAAATTATAAAATTGAAGGTGTCTGAAGCATATTTCAGGTTCTTTTGCGCCAACGTGAATTTGGGAAAATGCTTTGGTTATGAAGATGTGCAATGTATTATTTTTATTTTATTTTATTTTTATTTAGTAATTAATATTTAAGTTATAAATATAACAAATAAATTATTTTTTGTCAGCTAGCGCTTCCGCCTGAATCTGGAGGGGAAAAAAAACCATGTTTGTAATGTGTTGATAACAGTCACTTGTATTCCGCTGAAAACAAGAGCTTCTCTCCCTCACAGTTGAAATGCGTTTTCGCTGCTCGACACGCAAGCTATGCAGTGAAAACAGACTTGAAGTAATGGATGACGTATTATGTCTTTATGAGAGAACTATATATACACTTAATTAAGTGAATAAATGATTCTCTCGTTGATTGAAAAATACAGAATTAAGTTACAGAAAACGTTTTAGGAAATGCCAACTAATTAGAAATGTTAAACAAAAAAAATCGATGCAACTTTCGGCAGTTCAGTCACGTCACCGCGGTTGTAGACTTTGTAATGCTGCTTAACTGACAAAAAGAATGAATCTTGTCACAATATTCATTAGCAATGAAAGGTTTTGCTATACTACAAATACAAATATGTGTTCCTTATCCTTAAAGTTGCCTTGATGAGCCATTCACTTCAGTTAACTTTCCAGCTGTGAATCTGCGATTTACACAGGTTGGAAGTTGGACTGTTTTCTGATTCATCCAGCGATTTCCTCAGGCTAGTGGCACCGCTTTCTATTATTGCGTTGCACTAACAGGGTTGCATATTGTTGCAAAAATGTAATGTCGTTTTCGTGCCTCACTAGTCTTATGTTTGGGAAGAGAGTTTTACAGAGGTAAGTATGGGATGACCGGGCCTGGACCCCTGGCGACGAACTCGGCGAGTTTTTGACAAATTTGGCGATCTAGGCGACAAATCGATGATTCCAGAAAATGCGACCCTTTTCTCCATATCTCTATTAGGAAAGAAAATATGCTTGAATGTACGAGAAAACTCCATCTGACGTCACGGCCTGTCAGGAGAGTATATAAGGGCTGCGCTTGGATCAGAGAGGAGTGTGTTGATCGACTGGAACGACTTTGTAGTTTCGTCTGCGAGCTAGGAAGCCGGTGAGCTGAGCGCTATTGAAAGTGCTGTTATCGTCGTTATTAGTGATTTCCTGACTGTTCGTGTTGCTAAATCTCCAAGTGCTGAACTGTTATTACCTGTGAGTTGTTGCATGTTTACGTTGCATGATCTATTGTTTCCTGTTACCTGAGTTACGTGTTTTCCTGCACATTTGTGAATAAACCTTCATTCTGCATTATCCTGTGTGTTGGACTGTTTACACCATACATCCACAGAAAGATTTTTGTAACAATATGAATAGCATTTCCTTCGTTTCAAAAATATCTGGGCCTATTTGTGAACGTTGCATCTAAATAACAATTTAAAAAAGCAGCATTTAGAGAGTTAAAACCTGTTTTTACATTCTAAGAAACTTTTAATCATTAATGCCCTTTGAAAGTATGTATTTTAATCTTCAATATGCAGACTCGCAGAAAAAATCGAACCACCCGGCATTATTCTGCCATCGCTCATCGGAAATTAAAACAAAAGATACCAAGTTTCAGGAAATAACGTCTACTAAACGATTCCATATCTAAAAATTTCATGAGGGGTCGTCTACATATTTATAATTGCACTAACTTTAAAATTTCCAATGACAAGACCCATTTTTTTCCAATGGATTTCAAAACTGCATCAAAAGTTATGCTCGGATACCACATTTCCTCATTCTTACTTTATTTACTTTGAAAATATAAGCAAATGAAATTTAATAAAAATTCTTCTAATATTAAAGTAAAATTTTGAATTTTTGTCGATATCTTCAGATATAATATAGTTACTTACCTAGAACTTTTTCAATGTAATAGTATGAAGTAGTCTACACATTCTGAACCTATACTTTTGATTTTAAAATGATTTTGAACACAAGAAATATTTTATTAAATTTGATGTTTAAAAATTTTTGAGTGGCAACACCCCAAATTTTAACAGTAATCAATGCAGAAGGCTATTTAATAAGTCCTTGCATAATTTCAGCTTATTCGAAAAAGTAGTTTTTAAGTTACATTAAATTTTCTATTTTCTCTGTAAACTGATGTTTCTTTCATTTAGTAATGTAATACATACGGATCAAAATCTTATTTTTTTTGTAGAAAATTTCATTTTTGCAGAATTTTGTAATGCATCTAGTATTTATCGATTGTAAAAAAATACATTGTAACTTTTAAGATGACGTTTAAAGAGCTAAATAAGCTAAAATTCTACCACCGACATTTAAACGCAAGTAGCGAACTTCACTATCTAAATATGTAGACGGCCCCTTTTATATGGCGAACACAAAATTCCGAATCTTTTAATGGTCAATTAACCAAAATTGATATCTTGGGGTATTTTGTGATGAGAAAGTTTTTGGTGTTGCCATTGGAAATTTTAAAATTAGTGCAATTACAAATATGTAGACGACCCCTCATGAAATTTTTAGATATGGAATCGTTTAGTAGAAAATTTCCTGAAATTTGGAACCTTTTCTTTTAATTTCCAATGAACGACGGCAGAATAATGCTGGATGGTTGTTGTTGTTTTTTTTTCGCGACTGTACAAGAAACGAATATTTTTTTTTCAATGGATGATGATATTATATGGAGGACTCAGAGCTAAAGTGAATCATGTCCGTGAGATTCATTTCTGAGAAAACAGACCTCAAAGTTGATTAACTGCCTTTAAAATAACAGAGGATTTCTAACTGTTCTTGCTGCCTGGTAGATACAAATTGAACTACGGACTTGAATCATTATTACTCAGAAAATTTAACATTTCTACACTACCATAGCAGTGCAAAATGTGGACTTTGTTTACTCTAACTCTGAATTCTCCATATTAGCAATCAGTTATTTCCATAATTTATAACAGCAGTGAAAAAGATTGCATCACTGATGTGGATCAAGTTATAAAGCAAAATGATAGGATGCTTTTCATTGGATTTTCCATTTTCAGTTTACATTGCGATAATGAAGTGGAAAATTTCATTAGAATGAGTGAATGAGCACAATAGTGGTATCCATGTTAGTTGATGAAACTAATTAATACGATTGTTTGAGAAAATGTTAAATTGGTAACTTCGATGTACCTGTTCTCAAAATGAGTTATAGATACATGTTTGAAATTTTTTATAGAAGTAAACTACACCTTTCTCAGTCTACTGAAATGAGCTTTTGGTAAATTAATTTTTTTATAAATTTACAAAATATTTAATTAGACAGTGAAATTTTACCCTATTTTAACACAAAAAAATTGTAAAAAAAATAAAGTTTTGAGGTTTTTTTTTTTAAAAAAAAAAGCTCATTTCAGTATAATGAGAAAGGTGAACTTTACTTGTATAAAAAGTTTCAAACATGTATCTATTATAGATTTTGAGAAAAGGTACATCGAAGTGGCGAATTTCAAATTTTTTTTTTTTTTTTTTTGACACAGAAAAATTTGTAAAAGATGAGTTTTTGAATTTAAAAAAAATCATTTCGCTACAATGAGAAAGATGTACTTTACTTGTATAAAAAATGTAAAACATGAATCTATAACAGATTTTGAGAAAAGGTACATCGAAGTGACAGGTTAGGGTTAACGGACGTAGGGTTCCAACTCCCCTTAAATAGGAACCGAAACCTTTAAATTTATAAGTCAGAGGGAAACAATCTTAAGTAACAATTTTAATATTTTACAAGGGGGCCAAAAATAGTTCCAGAGCGCAATGCACGGTTTATTTTTTGAGAGCAGTTATTTTTTTATCTTTTCGACCTACAGCTACTACACTTTGCTCATCCGAAGATGCAGTCGGGACCAGTCAGAGTAGTCCATTAGGGATGCAGAGCTGCAGCACCCCCTGAAATTAATTTTCAACTTGTATTTTTCTTTCTGAATCTTATTTGCTTACTTTTCCACTCTCAAAGTTCAATGACTTACAAAAACGCAAAAAGAAAGTAATAAAAAATTGTAAAAAAAGGCATAAAATGAATCCAAACGAAGAGAGACTCAGGTCTGGGCTGCAAAATAATCTGCCTCCCCCCCCCGAAATCCGTTCACCGAAAAGAAAATCCGGAGTGAAAAAACAACCCTTTCTTCCTTTAGCTTAGACGGGCTATGGGCTGAAAGTTAGCACAGCTCTGGCTGGCACGGAGCCAACTGAACGAAAGAAAGACGCTCTTTTTATTATATTTTTCTTTTTGTCCCTCACTCTCACACAAGTTGCAATCTCATTGGCTGTTTATGAGTTTCTGTTCGTGTTGCGACGACAAATTCAAGCAAATAATACTATTCTAAAACGTTCAAATTTTTAGTATATTTCTGTAAAAAATTTATTTAATATGTTTTAGCTTAAAAATAAATTTTCTGTATATGAGTTATTTGATATTCATTTTTTAAAGAGTGTTATCGAGCGAACTGGGCAAGGAGGGAAGTGTATATGTGGAGCTCCGATTATTATTATTATTTTCGTCAGAGGAATTACAAAATGTCGTATGCTGGTTATTTACTTAGTTTGAAAAGCAGGAAATTTCACATCTGGATTTGGAATTAAAAAATTTGGCCTACTTGGAGATAAAGTAGCTTTTAAAATTGTATTCTCTTGATAAACATTTTTTTTGAAGCCCTCCTCGTTTCTGAGCTCGCGAGCCGCCATCATAATCAGCAATATTAGAACTAAAATAGCTTACCTCTGAGATACAACTATAAATATACTGCAATATTAATGGAACTACAAAACACATACTCTAATTTCAGCAAACTTCATTTGGAAACGAATCGACAAAACAATCATTTTTTTAAAAAAGTTCCTTTTATTTTTAAGGTTTTAAATTGATTTTAGGTTGCTTGATAATTTTCGTCAATAATACATACTTTACAGTATTACTTTACAACACTGTTCACTTAACAGTAAGGTCAAAATAAGTTTATAACCTCTCAAATACATAAGTATGCATGGTGAAGCAGAAGAGAATTAAGTATATAAAAATAGACTAAAATCCTTTATTAGAGCTTATCACCAATCAAAACATATTTTGCTAAGCATAATCCATCAAAATCTGAGGTCCCCTTCCCTGCGCTGTGACTGGCTAAAGACTGTAGACTCTTCGATAACGGCGCACAGTATGCTGCGCTTCTCACACATTCTTCCTAAATAACGATAACGCTGTGCGAAAGATATAGACTCAGCCGATTCACGCTTTGACTTTTCAGCTCAATCCCTGCAACAGCTACAATAAAAAAAATCGCATAAAGGATGGAACAAGTCGCCGTTGTTTAAGGTGGGCGCGTGCACACCCCTAACTTCCGAAAAAAAGGCACCCTGGGTGCATAAATGCCCTCTCATTGCGGTAGCTGTGTGACCAAAAACGGAAAACACCCGCCCAGCATTTTCTCACGACTTACCCCCCTCCACCCCTAAGAGTGGGGGGATGGGGTGGAGGAGGGTATCGTTTGAAAAGAACCACCCTCCGATTACGCCTGGATATACACCGAATTAATCTGGCGTATCAGTCTGCCACCAGCCCATTTACCGAAGGGTGTCGGGCGAAATCGCTTTACATTTCTATCGCGGAGTCACGTCTAGACACGTGCCCTGTCACGTGACCAAGGGACACCCTACTCCCGTGACGGGATGAATATGAAAACGACTTTTTTTCCCTCCTACACCCCCTTCTCTTTGGACAGTTTTCTTTTGGGTTCATAGATGAGCTTTAGTTACAGTTGCAATGTGATTTCTCCTCCACCCTCCTCCTTTCATGTAGAGGAGAATGGATGTATGTAGAAGGGATTGCGCTGAAGAGTCAGCCAGTCATTGTTGGTAATGACTGGTCATTTATACGGGCTCACGATTTTTGCCGGTCTTTTTTATATGGTTTTTTTACTTCCTTCCATAGTGAAAAAAGTGGCAGGAAATGTGTGGTTTTCTCACGAGTATAAAGTCAAAGATGGAAAGGATGTCCAAATATTTAGGTAGTGGCAGTTAGCAACGGTCATCAATTCCGCGGTTGTAAGCGTTTCAGTATCCGAATTCAGTTATATCCTGAGTTTCGGGGAATGGATTTTACACGGAAAGACTTTATCATGAATAAAGTAATCTTAGACAGATAGGCATTTTAATGTAAAATACTAGGGAATACAAGCTAAATTTAAAACGTTTTTTTAAACGTTATAAAATTGAATTATTGCTAGTTTAATTTTTTCATCCACTGTCCTTTTCTTATCAGAAAAAAAATGTTGTAACTTCAAAGACACATATATTTAAAAAAAATAAAACTAAATTAAACGTTACTTAAAAATAAATTAAATAAAATTTAGTTTAATGCAGTTATTGAGGAAGTTTTATTGGAATTGTTTTATTTTACATTAAGTTCGAAGCTTAAAACTCTTTCTCTAGACTCCATTTTTTTCTAATATTTATTATTATTATTATTATTATTATTATTATTATTGATGTTCTAAATGCATATAAACCTAGAAAAACAAAACACCTAAATGAAACATTATTTAAAGAAAAATGAAAAGACATTTCGCTTAATATAATTATCTGATAAGTTTAATTAGAACGCTTTAACCGTTAAAAGCATGATTTTTTAAATTTTGCTTTAAAAAGAAAATTTTTGTTTAGTTCATAGATTGTAAACTACGGAAAAAGCAATGAAAAAAATCTTGGTTTTATTTTAAAAATTTAATTATTTAATGATATTATTTAATTTTATTAGAGGGAAAACCAAGGAAAATAAATCTTAGTTCCATCGTAAAGTATTTGCTTTGAAAAATAATATGGGTGGGACAAAAAGAAAATTAATGTTTGATGGAAAGACAAAAAGAAAATATTTTGTAGACTTTCGGGAAACAATGTGCATTTAAGAGTTAAAATAATTTTCTTGATTACTTTTTCTAATCAACACTAACGAATTTCACCATTTCATTTTTTTCAGAGTCTTAATCCTGCCTCTTCCTTTCTACGAATTTTGAAATTTTAAGCAATTTCATATCAAAATACCTTTCATACTACTCGCATATGCTCACCTAATTTTAAAGGTAGCATTTCAAACTTGTATTAACAGAATGTATCTTTATAAATTTTGTTTTCAATAATGGATATTCAAATAGTTTTTTCTTTTTCTTTTTCTTGCTTTTCTTCTTTTTTCGGGGCCTCTTTTTTATTTCGTTCCCCTTGATGACCATCATATTGAGATTCGATGGGTTAAACTGAAAATAGAAATGTTTTTTTTTTTGGTGTTGGTTTTTTTTCCAGAAATCATCTTTCTTGCTAACATGCCACATTTATATCTTCGATGCCATAAAATTGGCCAAAATATCGATTTTTTTTTTATTGTCTTAATTTCGTTGCGCATACCCTTCTACTCATTAAATAGCAGAGCCTCGCTTATCCGAACTGAATGGGACCGTAATCAACCTCGGATAATCAAAACCTCGGTTAATAGAGACTAAATTTTAGATCATGACTTCTTTTCTTTCGCCATTGTTTTTTAAAAAATTGTTTATTTGAAATTATAAAAATAAGTCCGCAAGTACAACAGTGGATTAACATTTTATACTCTTGTATTTGTTACCAATTTTTTTACATGCATTTTTTGAAACATTAATTAAGTTTTGATAAGAGGATTTGCGAATCTTTGCAAGGGATTTTCGGATAATCAAAAACCTCGGATAATCAAAATTTCGGTTAATAGAGACTAAATTTTAAATCATGACTTCTTTCCTTTCGACATGGTTTTTTGAAAAAAAATGTTTATTTGAAATTATAAAAATAAGTCCGCAAGTTCTACCACGGATTAACATTTTAAACTCTTGTATTTGTTATCAAATTGTTTACATGCATTTTTGAAACATTAATTAGGTTTGGATAAGAGGATTTGCGAATCTTTGTAAAGGATTTTCGATATTTCCTTCGCATTTTCATTTCTCAAAAGATTATTTTCCTCCGCTCAACAACAGGAAGCATTCCGATATATGTCCAGCCCCATTTTTTCATGAAAATGCATGAAACTTGCTCGCATCACTATTGAAGTGCTGAAGAATGGAACTGCGTTTATATTTTTCCTTCAAAATAACTTCTTGAATTATACAAGGATGGATCCAAAATAAAAAGGTTACAAGTGTAATAAAAAACTATTTATTAATATTAGACAGAAGGGAATTAATAGGTATACTTGCCGCTCACTTTTCCACATAATCACACATTTTATTTAGGTATTTATCTGAACGCAGGACCAACTTGTTTAAGGTATGTGACTACCCTAAATTCCTCGTTTTGCAGAAAATTTTCGAAATTTGTTTTATTTGTTCATTTTATAGGCCGTACATTTAGGTATATAAAGATGCTTTAATTTTGTTTCTACTATAATTACAAATAAAGTTATAGCATAAATAATAACCGGAAGTGACAATTCTGATACCGTTGGCAATTGGAAGAGCCTTAAAAATACAAACAATTAGTTTGAACAACTATATTTAAATTCTCAAGCAATATATTGTCTTAAAAATATAGATTTAAGCTTCCATTTATTATTTTTATTGTTTTATTGGTTTTTGGCGACCCTTTTTTTAAAAAATACAACACAACAGTAGTTACAAGAGTAAAAATTATTTTTTGGCGCTCAAATTAAAGTGTTATAATTTAATTCCATTTATTTTGAACTATTACCTGTTCTCAAGTGTTTTTAAATGTAAATTTATCCATAGATGCTTAAAAATTACATGAAAATTGTCAAAAAGCTAATTCAGATATTGAGACGCCACTAACTATCAACTACACAAAATTATTCAAAAAGAAATCTAAAAAGCTGAAAGAACACAAAAGTCGTTTAAAATGAAGTAAAAGAGGGTTTGACTTGCAAATATGGCGAGTTTTAAGATTCTAAGATGTGTGCAAAATTTTTTGTACTCTATGAAAATCTTTAAAAGCGTTTTCTGAGAAATTGTAATTTTCGATATTTTTCTACGCGGCAAACATCATTTTGGAAAATGTTTTTAAGATATTAAAATGAAATTTGGCCAAAATGTTTTATTTGTTTCTATCTATGTTATGAACTAGGATCTAAGCTCTCTGCTTATATTTATTTATTTTAATGACTTTTTAGTGAGAAAAATCGATGATTTTTTTTAAAAAATTCGAGTTTGTTCACAAAGTCTGGAATATCTCCAACACCTTTCGAGGTATTAAAAATATCCTAGTTCATAACACAGAAAAGCATGTTAGCTATATACTGTGCAAATATTGATGAAATATATTCAATATAACTTGTTATAGGAGGTTTGGCGTAAGTGCAAATTTTCACTAAAATTTTGCTAAAAATTGCCTATATTTTGAAAGTCAATGAAATTTCCAATGAAATTGCATTGGAATTCTTAGTTTTATAACTCATTCTAATTAAAAACATGAATGTTTCATTAAAAATTTAAAAATTTGAAAAAAAGTGCTCCGAAGGTAGTCACAAAACCTTAACCCGGCTTGGAAGATATCAAGTCTACCGAGTCAGCCGTCTCCTCCACGCCTATTGAGCCAGTTCTCGGCGGCTGTTTTCACATCACTATCTGAAGAGAACTTGTTCCAGATAAGTGCTCCTTCAATTTCGGGAAAAGGAAATAATCATTGGGCCATCGTGAAGTTATCCGACACATGAGTTATCCCCTGTCGTGTTGAATGATGGTGTCATCCTCCTGCATGACTGCTCGCAAAACTCAAGAATTGCTGCAAAAGTTCAAGTGGGAAGTCTGGAGCCATACAGCCCAGATTCGTCACCCAATCTGAGTTCCAAACACTTACCTGGAACAAGATTATGTTTAAACTGTGATGTGAAAACAGCTGCCGAGAATTGGCTTAATAGGCAGGGACGTGATTTCTACTATGCGTGTTAAACAAGTTGGTCCTGCGCTCAGATAAAGGCCTCAATAGATTTGGTGATTATGTGGAAAAGTGATCGGCAAGTGTGCCTCTTAATTCCCTTTCGTATTTTCTGTCTAGTGTTAATAAATAATTTTTTTATTACCCTTGTAATCTTTTTTTTAAATACATCCTCGTTAAAAGGTCATCTGACCACCTGATCCACTATCTGATGATAGATCACCTGATCTTACAAGCCTTCGCATCTTCATAATTGGTTCCAATGCAAACTTTGGCGCCTTTTCTGAAAAATTCGGTAAAATTATTAAAGAAAAGAAAAAGGCAGATCGATTTCCTTAAACAGGTTCGGTTAACAGAGGCAGGGTCGGATTATTAAAGAGGCAAAGCAGGGAACTGCCTAGTGGCCCCGGAACTTTAGAGGGTCCCGTGGCCTCAAGTTTCTTCATTTTTTTTTTCAGCATCTTTTCATAATTATCTGATTTTGTTCTTTCATTTGATTTACAAGGCCTATGCACTTGAACATATTCAAATTAAAATCAAATATCGTTTAAATTTCAAGACATCATTTTCAGGATTTTTTTTTTAGAATACGTTAAAAATGTTTTGCAATATTTTTTAACGTTTTGTTTAAAATCACTTTAAAATGTTTTTTGACTCGAGATGAAACCATATCTCTTAAAGATCATCTGCGATTAAATGTCTTGTTACTTCAGTTTATCGTTACATGTGTTACTTAAAAACTGCTTATATAGAGATTAAATTAAAATCAATAAAAAAATCTGGTTTGGGAAGCTTAGAAGGGAAAAGATGTCCCGAAATATGCATTGCCTAAGGGCCCCTACATAGCTTAATTCGGCCCTGAACAGAGGTCCCAATAATCGAGGTTCTATAGTATCAAAATATCAAAGTTGTGTCCTGAATATTTCAGAAGTTACCTAGATTTCTATTTACTTACAAAAAAAAGTGATTGATGAAAAATATTTGTTAAAAAATGAGATGCTGTTAAATTTCTTCATTTCTCATTATACATTTCATTAAAAAGTTTATATATGACTTAGTATTACATTTATCTTAAAATCTATGCAGAGTCTTGTGAAATATATTTCAATTTATCTTTAAAAAATGAATTGAAGATACATATAAGTATATATATGAAAATATTTTTTAAATATATAATTTAAATTTATAATATATATTTAAATTCACTACCTAGATGTGTAACGTTTGTGTTATAAAGCTTTACTAATTCCAAAGCTACTACTTTCAGCAACTTACGTCCTCAACCCTATGTAATCACACCCACTCCCCAGCAAAACCAAGGTAAGAGATGCTAGGATATTGCACCGTTGGGGGAGGGGGGTTGAGAGAGGGATGCTCGAGAGCTTTCCGAGCGCGGGTGCTATGATGGATAGGGGCAAGAAGTCAATGAGCGAAACCACCGTTTTCACAGCGGATAGGTGTCGATTTTCAGCAGGGGGGGGGGGGGCTCATTCTGCTAATTCCTGAAGCATATGCTCCAGGCAGCGTGAGTGCAAACGATCCCACCCAGGGGGGTCGTCCCCCCTCAATTTTATATAGCCTGGAACAAGATGTTGCAATGAACCTTAATGGAAAGGTGTAGAGGGGAGAAGCTGTTAAAATCGCTCGTATTTTTTGATGCACGCAGACGATATTGCAGAGTATTTTAAAGCGGTTGCAGTACTTTTTTAACACTCATTCTGGTAAAGTGAGATATTTTGGGGAGATACGGGGGAAGAAAACATTGTTAGACATTGAGGAAGTGCCGGCATTAAAAGAGTTTCTCGGCATTTTTATATGTTACGGCTCTCGATGTTCACCAGAGGTAAGGGGTTAGAATTATTTTAAGGACACCCTAGAGGCAATTAAAATAATCGAGAGCAAAAATAACCGACTGGGTGATGTTATTTATAGAAACTCTGATTTCCAGTATGTCTGTAAAAGAGAAAAATTAGAGCTTTAAAATAAATACAAAATTAATATTTTCAAATAGTTATTTAATATAATTACAAAATCGGTTGCTTCAAAAATAATGGAATAAGAGAAATCCAGAAATTTATTATAATAAAATCGGATGTGTGAAACCTAATGCTCTTGTCTTAATGTAATACTAGCTGATACCGCGCAAACCATCTGCGCTCGGTTATACGAAAACTATGATTTTCCTGGCGCTAACTAGAGCCAAACTGGCGATTCAGCGCTCCAAGAAAATTCGCCAAGACAAAAAAAAAGGCGCCAACTGGTGTGCGCATAACAGAAAAGTAGCAATGTACAATGTTTTCAATAGCAAGTTAAATGAGGTTTACCTCAATTTGTGAATTGACACGATTTTAACTTCGCTGATTTAAACTATTTTGATGCTGATATGAATGTTCTCTGGCTTACCCAAGTCCGTCTGCTTCATTTTTAACGGATCTCTTTTGAATAATTTCATCCAAAGTTTCATTATATTGTAAGAAATATTGCGAATTTTTCATCTTAAACTCATTTTTTTTTTCGAGGAAAAGTTCTTTTACACCAGAACGAATATAGTAACAGGATATGACTACGAAGTTATGCCTAACATGGAGGAGGCTACCGATTTTGTTTTGTAAACAAACTGATCGTTGCCATCGGCAAAAGAGAAATTAACCTGTTTGCTGTGTCACGTACGTTAGAGTTTTATATAGATAGATTTGTAACTGTACCGTATCGTTTTATATTTTTACTGGTATTGTAATGCAATCTTTAAAACAAAGTCTCAAATATCGTACATAGATTAAGAATTTTTCCTCTTGTTCTGAATATTCCTGACAATTGCTTGTTAAAATCCT
Source organism: Araneus ventricosus (assembly GCA_013235015.1). Lineage (NCBI taxonomy): Eukaryota > Metazoa > Arthropoda > Arachnida > Araneae > Araneidae > Araneus > Araneus ventricosus. Next base: position 23,716 of record BGPR01010510.1, read on the forward strand.
TATATTTTAATATATTTAAAAAATGATTGACTTTTATAGAACAATCGGCACTTAGTGGATGTTCCAGTCCCTAATTTTGCGAAAAAATTATCATAATTATCCTTTGTCATGATGATTCATTGTCAAGATATCAAGTCACCTTTGTTGGAAAACAACGATGAAGTTTCTGACAGTTCAAAATATGGCCTGGTATGATTCAAAATACTGATTCAGGAAGCTGGAAAAAGGGAAGGGGACGTGACATCTGAAAATTGGCAATCGGACTAAGTAACAGGGGCATGTTTAATCATTTATAAGTTTAATCTTAAAGGATATTTTTAAATTTATTGGATGGCGATTGATGAATGTAATATTAAAACATTTTTACATGAAAAATAAATCCGCATTTCAAATGCCTTCAAGTCCTTAAATTTCAAGCATAATTCCAAGAGTATGAAGTAAAATTATAGTAAGAGTTCGAGGTTCATGGGCAGAAAAAGTGTTGGAATGAATATAGTACTTCAATGAAAACACTCTAAAATATTCAAAATTATCTTTTCCACTCTGTGTGAGAGGGATTATTATTATTACTACTATTATTTTGAAGCTGTTTACCTACGAAAACGGTTTTTGCAAAATTTAAAAATATCTATTTAATCATATCAGTGTCAGACCCATGTTCTTCATTGCTGTTCATAATTATTAGAACAGACTGTTAAAATTCCATCTTTTGTTCATAAAGTTTTAAAAACTTGATAATTTGCAATTTTGTTTTGATTTTCAAATACCTTATTTCATCCTTCATAAATGCACGTAAATTTTTGTCATTTCTTAAATACCTTCATTTTTTAGAAAAGCCTATTGTTTTAAACAGTATATTTTAGCTATTCATAATTATTGGAACGGCTGATGACGAAGGCTATATTTAAGTGTATACGAATGTAATTTGTTTTTATTTTAATAAATTTAAAACATTTTAATAGATTAATTTACTAGGTAATTATTTTTGCCTTGAAGCAGTCAATCCAACAGTAATGCCCAAGAGTTTAAAGATTTCTGTTCAACTTCTCCACCGCATCATTGAAGACAGAAAGGATGGGGTATCATATGAAAACCTAGCAAAAAAAGTATAAATTATTGAAGTCTTGTAGGTACTATTTGTAGAAGAAGTATCTACTCTATTAAAATTCGAAGGTAAACAAACGTATGTATGTATGTATGTATGTCCTTCTATCTTCTCACGAACCGCCGAACGGAGAAGCGCGCGGAAGGTACCAAAAGATGGGGAATAATCCAGGGAAGCCGTTTCGGCCATTTATATTCCGAAATTTTAATTAGTGAAAAAGATATTAATTAAAAACTAATTGACAACAATGCTTTTCATTGTTTCGGATACTTTATAACAATACTTTTCATTGTTACAGCGCAATTCAAAATTTATTTTATTGTTGAAGTCGTTTACTTTAAAGAACATTGTTACAACAACAATAAAAAAATGACGCTGACAGAAATAAAAAAAATGTATTGTTGAAAGTGTATAAATTCTTTTTTTATCCCGTGATATAACGTCCAACCAATCATTTTAACGAAATTAAAAGGGGTGTTTAGTTTCTGTAAAGTTATGTTCCGAAAGATGTAGATTAGTTATGTTAGTGATTTTAATCATTATTCATTGATTTGATCAAGTTTAAATAGTTGTAGAAGCTTCTATTTTAAGCTGATATTTGGAAATTACTATTTTTGCTTTGTTCAATTCTCGCATTTTCCGATGCCTAAAAGAAAAAGAGGAATTACAGGGGATGTTGCCAGTAGACGGGAGGCAATTAGAAAACGTGAAAGGAGAGTGATTGAAACTGAAGAAGAAAGAAGCCGCCGATTGCAACTATGGCACAACGTGGCCAGGACAGAAGAGCGGAAGAACAAAGAACCAGCCGATTGTCAGACATGGCACAACGTGGGCAGGAGAGAAGAGCCGAGGAAACAGAAGAACAAAGAAATAGACGATTGGTAGTAATGGAACAACGTAGCCAGCAGAGAAGAGCCGAAGAAACAGAAGAACAAAGAAAAGAGAATACGTTTTGGGGGAACGTAACGTTTACGTTAGAGACAATATATGTAAAAAAAATAAATCGGGGGCGGGCATATGAAAATTAGTAATAAAAAGACTAGATTTGAAGGAATATTTACATTTCTTGGAGAAAGTAAGTGACAATATTTGTTGAAAAAAAAACGGAGCCGGGCATATGAAAAAATATGGATCCGAAGGCATCACGTGATCTCACTTCTCTCCGCCCGGGAATATCCCATTATTCAAGATTGCCCGTGCAACGCCGGGTCATGCAGCTAGTAAGAACATAAAATCCATCGAAACCAAGAGCGGGTGAGGAGGAAAGCCGAAAACCGGTGCAAGAGAAAACTATGATTATAAGATTGGTACAGAAAAAGAACGATATATCGTCGAGAGAGATCCTGAAACACTTTTGTCCAAAGATAAAGACCATAAATCTTAATACATCTCAAAACAAAACATGGCAATGCGCTTGACCTTTGCAAAAGAGTATCTTTCAAATGATTCACAATTCTGCGACAGTGTTTTATCGTCAGGCGAAAGCAAATATGAACTTTTTACTTTCTCGTATAGAAGTATACAAAGAGAAAGTATTGTAATCGTCAAAAACTTCGAACTCGAGATTTTGACGAATCTCCACGTTTTAGACCTCCCCGGATCCGAAAAACACAATTTTGGAATTATGTCTGTCTGTCTATGCGTGTGTGTGTCTGTCTGTCTGTCTGTGAACACGATAACTCGAAAACTATTAGAGTTACGGGTATGAAATTTGGTATGTGGTCTTTAAACATAATTTGTAGATCGTCAACGGGAAGTCTGTCTGCCTTTTTTTTCTGCGGTCATGTGAACACTATAACTCAAACACTTGAATAGCTAGATGGATAAAATTTGGTACACAGTTTTATCATCATGAATGTTGATCCGTATTAAATTTTGGACCAAATCCGTCGAAGGGTTGATGGTCTGTCGGACTGTATAATCGCATACTTGAAAAAATTATATCTCCTAAACCCTTTGGCTTAGATAAATAAAAATTGGCATGACGGTTTCTAATATTAATTATAGATCTGTGTTCAAATTTCGTTTCACTCGGTTAAAAAAAGGCTTTCAAATTGCATAATTAATTTTTCTAACCTGTTTCTCCATACGCATGCGTACTGGTAGCAATCTCTGTGCACGCGGAAGGATTACGTCACTTTGTCCTTGAGCCAGCAAGAGTGGAAGTGTGGAATACATAAGTTTTCAGTACGCATATCTTTGAATTTGATTCTTTACCTAAATATTTTGCAATCACTATAATCTACAACCAAAAACCTTCTGATAGTCATTGGATTCTAGGTTACAGTAGGTTCGAATTTTTTTATCCACGCGGGGGGAGGGGAAACAGCACCTTTTTGGGGAAGTATACGAAGAAAGTTTAGGGGAAACCACTCCCGCTGGTTGAATAAAAAAAGCGTATAAGAGCATGGCGATGATCAGGTAAGGTGCTTAAACAAACGAGTATTCTCAGACAGTAAAACATGAAAATGGAAATGTGATGGTTTGGGGATGTTTTTCTTCTGAAAAAGGTGGTGAAATTGTGATGATCGACAGTGAAATGACTGGAAGTATGTGCATCAATATCCTGTCCCAAAATCTGAAGAAATTCATCACGAATTTGAGTGTGGGTTGACGATATATCTTTCAAGAGATAATGATAGAAACACACTGTAAAAAATATCCGTTTTTTTCCCGGACTTTTTCCGTATATTTGACGGTTTAAAGCTGTTTTGTTGTCAAAACGGTTTTTCACCGTTTTCCGCTCCAGCCATAAACGGTTTAAAACCGTCAGTTCAAATTCTATTTTTCGTCATACGGTATTGTTTTCCGTACGATAACTTTCCCTTTTCTTAAATGAAATTTTATTGCATTCATTTCATGTTTTTAATAGGGTTCCATCTCCGCTATTGTTTACACATGTTGCAGTAACCTGTTGTCACTCATGAAAGCTAACCTTAAAACATGTGTTCAGGCAATAGTTGATATTTACACCACTAAGTGGCGCCACTAGAGCTATAGTGACTTTAAAATTCAAATAGATTATTTTTACGTCCTTTCTTGAAGTCTCCGGTGGTCTAGTGGTTAGAGCGACTGCCTTTTATTTCTATGAACGCAGTTTCGATCCCCGGCTCGGAGGTGTTAGAAGTTTTGTCACCATCTTGCATCGAAATCGCCCAAGTAAGTTCAATTAAAAATTATATTAATTAAACTAATTGAAATTAATAATTAAGCCTTGATTAATTAATATTCCTAATTGACAATATACACCAGCACATTTCAACTCATCTCGAACAGAAGGAGAAAAACAACTCAACTCGGTCGATGACGTCACTTACTTCGATGACTTAATTTTTACGGAGAAAACTTGATTTCATACGGTAAAAAACCGTTGTGCCTACGGACTTCCTTCGTAACTTTTACGGTTTTGCACAACCAACCCAGCTGCCAGTTTAAAACCGTAAATTTTACGGGATTTTTTTTACAGTGCACACGTCAAAGATTGGCAAAGTTTATTTCTCAGAAAACAAGATTAAAGTACTGTATTGGCCCTCACAAAGTCCAGACCTTAACCCCGTCTAAAATTTATGGTCAGTTTTAAATCAGAAATTGCCTTTTGAAGAGAGAGAAGAAAAAACATCAATATTTCGAGACGATCAAAGATGAATGGCGCAGTATCAATCAGGAAACAACGCAGAAACTGCTTGATGGCATGAATCAAGGACTGAAAGTAGTGATTGAAGGACAAAAGATGTATCCAGCTAAACATTAAACACTGATATTTAAGTTTTTAAAATTGCTATGTTTTTCGTAGTAAGTTTTTGATCGTTCAAATAATTTTGAACAGCACATAATTAAAAGTTATCTGAAAATCTTACTATTCTGTGATAAAGTTAAGGTTATTTGAAACTTTTTCTAATGAATAAGATCGAATTCATAATAATATCAATGCATTTCAGATATAAATAAACAAACTTATTCGCTATAATAAAAGGTATAAAATTTTCCTTAGCATTCTAATATTTTTGAACAGCACTGTATTTCCTCCGATTTCCACACACACATACACAATTTCTCTTTTAATTATAGCCGCTATTAATTTGCATACAAATAGATGTGTTAAATAATTGCACTAGACGGCGTGGCAACGCGCCTGTAAATAAATACAGTAGAAGTCCGATAATCCGGCACGTTCGGGTTCGGCTCGGTGCCGGACTACCGAAAATTCCGGTCTATCGGGCGGTAATTATAAGAACAATTAGGTTAATAATTAAACTACAAATACAGTATGCAAATATGTATGTACATACAGCAAAGTTTATTTTACATTTCATGTAATGTATGTACACGTACTGTAAAACATATTTCACTTAGATTTAAAAAAGTCACGAATGTCTTTTTGTTTTCTTGACTTTTGGCGTTTAGTATAAAATTTATTTCTAATGATATGGAAATCAATGATTTCTGAAGCACTGTAGCTAGTACTAGCCTCAGCAAAAGACATAAACTTATTTAGTGATTCTGCAGCTTCTGCCCAGCTGATTTTTTCCTTTTCTTCCGTTTCGGCATCTGAGTCACTTTCTTCAAGATTTTGAGTAGGCTGAGGGTTTACTACAATGTTGATAATGTCCTCATCGGTTAGTTCTTGTTCAACAGGCTCATTCTCGTCGATTAGAAGCCACTCCTCTACTTCATCTTCAGGCAGGGTTTTCAAGGGATTGTCAGCACTTCTAACGACATCCAAAACTTTGGTCAGAGCGTCTTGATGGTTTTCTTCCTCATCAGTCTGTAGAGTTAGATCAGATGCAGGGTTTGCAGCTGGCCAAAGTTTTGTCCAGCATTTTTGGAGTGTTGTATTTTTTACCTGGTTCCAAGACAGTGCAATAGCATAGACGGCGTCTTTTACTGTAAACTTTTTTTGAAAATCAGTCACGTCACAGTTGGCATTTAACAGGCCTTGAATAAAAGACCTTCTATAAAAGCATTTAAAATTTTGAATAACCCCCTGGTCCATGGGTTGAATCAAAGATGTTACGTTAGGTGGGAGCAGAGTAGCAACAATATTTCCAGAAACTAACTCATCTACTGGCGGGTGGGCTTTGCAATTGTCCAAAAGAAGGATGGCTTTAGTATCTTCTGGTAGACCAAGGCTTTTGAAGGATTCCTTGACCTCAGGCACAAAGTGGTGAAAAAACCAGTCTTTAAAGAGGGCGGCAGTCATCCACGCATTTGATTGAGCTTTGTATTGGATGGGCAAGTGTGTAACATTCTTAAAAGCCCTGGGTTTTGCAGATTTACCTATCACAAAAGGGGTCACTCGGTGGTTTCCAGACGCATTAGCACATAGCAAAACGGTTAATCTGTCTTTGTTTTTTTTTAAAACCCTTGGCTGCTATTTCTCCTCCCCCAGCTAGTGTAGATGTTGGTAAACATCGCCACAATAGCCCTGTTTCATCAGCATTGTAAATCTGTTCAGGTGTTAAATCATTATCAGCCACGATTTTCTCAAACTCGTCTTTGTATTTTTCTGCAGAATTTTGGTTTGCTGAAAGTGTTTCTCCAGTTACATCAAGTCTTCGAATTCCATGCCGAAACTTAAAGTTTCTGAGCCAACCATCAGAATAATTACATTCACTTTCAGCAACTCCTAAATCTTGGCCGAATTTCTTTTCCTTTTCAACAATCATTGGCCCTGTTACCGGCTTTCCTTCAGAACGTACTGCACTAAACCATTTGAACAATACACTATCTAGCTGTTCCAGTTTTGGTTTTTTTAATGTTTGTCTAGAAGCCAATTTTTCAGTTGTTACCGATTGAGAAGCAAACTTCATTAGTTCATCTTTTTGTTTTTTAATGTCATAAATAGTTGATGAGCCAATATTAAACTCATTCATTAAAATATTTCTATTCTCGCCTTTTTCTAGCCGTTTGATGATTTCTAGTTTCTGATTGAGAGTCAGTGTTACATGTTTTCGTTTCTCTCCTTTTGAACTCGAAAGCTTAGGTTTTGAAAACATGGTCACTGTACAGTTAGAACATAACTCACTTTTTTTATAAACAGTTTCAAAAGTTACGTTTACTGCGATGTGAAAGAACACAAAACAACAACGCACAAAAAAATGGCGAAGACGCTTCGTGATTGATTAACAGACCTGCACTGCACCTGAATTTGTTGTGACAGCTGAGACTAGCCGGCCGCTAACTACGTAATTGTTTCCGAACAATACCGAGCGCTTCCGGATGATCTCGAACTACCCCGAAAACTTCCGAATAGCTCTCGAGCGTTTTTATTTGCTTTAAAGACACACTTTTGGTGAAAACCAAAGAGCGATGCCGGACTACCGGGCATTCCGGACTGTTGGATGCCGGACTAATGGACTTCTACTGTACATTAAATAAAAATGTATGTAATATTTTCATTTGGACGCCAGTGGCAACAAAGTTGAAAACGTTGTTGTAAATATGGCATTTTACTTGTATAACCTCAAAGTGGAATGAAAAAAACCATGCATCAATTTTGGGGAAAGTAGCTTATCTCATTTACAAATTTTCTCCAAAATAATTGAAGTTTTGGTGTACAAGTCACGAGCCAAATTTCACCATTTAGCTCATTTTGTTGGGAAGTTATATCTGTCCGTATATATGTGCACACATTAATTCCAAAAAACTATTTTTTGACGTCTAAAACTTTGGAATTCATTACAACTCGAAGTCAAATCTTTTAACGATTACAATACTCTCCTATCTGTATACAAGAAAGTAAAGCAAACATATCCTTAACAAATCACTGGACAGGACTCTATTTAGAACACTGTAATGCCAGATGTTTCTATCAAGGAGTAAGTTAAAGCACGTGTTCCTTGTAGATACGCAGTGGCGAACCAGGATTTGGGTCGGGGGCTAAGGACATAAAAATTTTGTATCGTCGTGATGAATGTCAAACCTCATGGGTTATGTAAACCAAAACACTAACTGTGTAGACTTTATTCACCTAACAATAAGAATCATAATGAACACTACAACACTTTCGATAATTAAAAAAACACAATGAAATAACTAGGCAAAAAGTGTTTTCGACCGCGTCAACGATAGAAAACGAGTGGAATGACTACAAAAGGAGAAAAAATTTCGAGCCAGTTACTTTTTTTTTTCTTTTCTTTTTTTTAAAGGGGGATATTAAGAGCAAACAGTTTTAGTGATTTTAAATAAAATCAAGAAATCTAGGAGGGGCTGCAGCCCCATAGC
>BGPR01010510.1:32144-52229 GCA_013235015.1 Araneus ventricosus
ATTGAAGACATAAAAATTTTGTATCGTCGTGATGAATATCGTGATGGCTTATGTAAACCAAAACACTTTAACTGTGCACACTTTATTCACCTGACAATAAGAATCATAAAGAACACTACAATATTTTCAATATTTTTTTTAAAAAAGCACAATGAAATAACTAGCTAAAAAATGCTTTCGACTGCGTCAACGATACAAGTACGAGTGGAATGACTACAAAAGGAGGAAAATTTTCGAGTCAGTCAATATTTTTTTGTCAATTTTTGTTAAGGGGGATATTAAATAAAATCCAGAATTCTGGGAAGGCTTGCAGCCCCACAGCACACCTCCCACCCTGGATTCTCCACTGTAGAACACTATAATGCCAGATGCTCCTATTTAGGATCAAGTTAAAGCACATATGTCCCTTGTAGATCCGTGATTTTCTTTTCATGGGCATGTTTGAACTTCGTATCTCGTGGCCATGGATTTGGGTCGGAACATTTAAATAAATTGTAAGAGCACAAAATGCACATAAACACCTTGTTGGAGATATAAAAAGACTATGAACTAGAAATCAGGTAGAGAGATAGCTCTAACAGCTGACAGGCAGTTTACTTATTACGCAAGGAAAGAATATCGCAAACCGATGCGGTCGGTTATATCTGATGTCAAGAGTGACATAGGAATGGAACTCCTCCAATCAATGGTGTTGTTGCATTTGATGTATTTAAATTTGAAACATACCATATCAGAGGTATCTCGTGGCAGTCTCGGCTTCGAGAACCGAGGGTCGCAGGTTCGAGACCCTATTCCATGGAAGATCTTCTGTGTGTTCTTCCGTAGGTGTTGAACTGAAGTTTGGAGAGGGAGTGCCGGTTCAGGTGTCGTTTTCGTCATCTGACCACGGTTCAGAATTCTGATGTTAGTTCCAAAATAGCCCTCATAATGCTTCGAAACGGGACATAAATATAGCTACACTAAATTATGACCATCTGGTTCTTACCGGTCTGATCCATCATCATGCGAGCCACCTCGAGTACGAGCCTGGTAACTTGTCAGGAGACATTCAAAACGGCGAGGGAGACATTAATTAGTCACAGCAACAATAATGGTGTTATTTCAAAACTGGACGATAAAGTAACTGAATTAAACTCGCAGTATTCCTATTTGACGCATAACATTCAACTTTCTTCAATGGAGCTCGTTTAAAATTGTCGTCTCCACCACGGATGATGAAAAAGGACGTCAGGGATGATGAATTAAATGATCGCATGGACGCGTATGAGAGTGCGGACGCCTTTGTGAGGCCTGATGGTCACAACCACTTAGAACTTGACTATCTTATTGCTAAAAGAATTGAAGTGAGTGTATCATTGGGCTCTCAAAAACAGGTTTTCCCTTAGAAACTTAGTTTTAGGGTAAATTCTACCTTGAGTTTTGAGGGAGTGAGATCTAATATTTGATTACCATACGTCCGAACTAGTGTCTGGATCTTCAAAATGTTCGAATTGACGCCAGTGAATACGGCGAGCAGGGTTGTAGTGGAGCCGGAACGCTGTTCCGGCACTGCTTTTTTCGCGAGAAATAAATACGATAAAATTGTGAAAATGTCCATAAAACAGGCCGAATTTTGTCACCCAGGTTAGAGTATCTCGGTAATACTTTTAGAGCGTCTCGGCACTGCTTAATTTACGACTACACCACTGGCGGTGGGTGTGAGAGAAATTTGGTTGTAATTGAGAAAATATGACGTATTCGAAAAAGCTGATATCTTTCCGACGTTGAAAGAAAATCCATCGTTTACATCCATTGTTGATGAGAAAGTGGATGGACCTCCTTACCCAGACCCAAGTTCAATCTGAAAATTATAAGTTTTGACAGATTTGTTTTAATTCTCTTTTGAATTAATATAAATTTCAATTAGTAAACATTATTAAAAATTATATCCTCTTTGCATTCTGACGTCTTAAATATTTTTTTCACTTCCTCAAACTCCGTGTTAGTGTTATGAAAAAGGGTCGTTAGTAGGCGGCTTTTAGAATTGTTTACTGTACTTTGACCCCCAAGAACCTTCAACTCCCAGGCGTGTCCGGATTTCAACTAAGGAAATTATGGTAATCGTAATCTAATATATCTTTTAGCTGCTGTGAATTTTTCATTTTATCTTTATGAAGTAAAGATATTAAAACAAATTAAGGAAAGTTGTAACTGTGATAGAGGTAAAAATACAGTAATATTAACAAAAAACGAATGAAAAAGAACGAGGAGGAAGAAGAAGAATCTGATGGCTGATGTCATCAGAGGTGGAAAAAAACGAGGAAGAAGAATCTGATAGATGATTTCATCAGAGGTGGGAAGAAACGAGGAAGAAGAATCCGATAGATGATTTCATCAGAGGTTTTCCAGCAATTTTTCCTGGGTGATGCTGCACTTGCACGCACCAGATAAATTGCTTCTATTATTGTTATTTTATCTTTATTAGATATTTCTTCTATATTTATGAAGTAAGGTTCTCTGGGCTTTTGAAGAATGTTGAATTAATTTCTAGCCGTTAGGGGTTTTTTTCTGCAATGCTCATAATTAGTAGTAGAAGAAAGGCATTGTTTTAAACCTAAATTTTGCTAGGCATTTTTTTCTGCAGTGTTTTGCTTAGTTTTTACTGAGTTTTAATTGGTTGCGTTTGAAATATTTGTGATAATGAAAATAGGTGCTTCGTATGATTTATTTGTGATTATAAAAATATCTATTACATGAGAATTAATGTCACCCTTTATATATCGTCGAAGGTCCAATAAAGCTCTTTGTTAAACAGCTACTGAGTTTATCGTCCATTCCAGTCCGTAAAAAAAGTGACTTACTTTTTTAACGTTTGTTTTAAATCGTCGCTTAACAACACCACCTATCTCAATTTCTCGTGACCACTCATGTAACGGCATAACTGTTGAAAAACGTTCATGATTACTAGTGTGTAATTCTAAATTTTAAATAGTTGTATATTACTTAATCAGATTTCTGAAGGACGAATAAAAACTAAATTTTTATTTATTTTCATTTCTATAAATCGAATAAAAATATCAATTATTAAGCAATTTTTAATAAACTTTTGAGATGAATTTACGAAGATTTCCAAGTCTCAAAATTACAATTCGAATGAAAGACATTTGCAAATACTTTAAGACTTAAAAAGTGCTGAAAATTGGATCTTAACTTTATTCACTCCGAATTCAGTACGTAGACTGGAAAGAAAATACCTCCGAGGAACAAAAGACAAGTGGTTTTACAAGCAAGAGCAACTTGACTTGTGCTAATTCGTGGTAACTGCAGTTCTGAAGAGTCAGCTGTAAAATTAGCCTATTAGCATTCAGAATTCAAAACAAAGAAATTAGGTAAGTCCGAAAATAAGACAAAAGCTATTATCTTTCAAGGAAGAGGGAAAATCCGTACATCAGCAAGAAATATATGTTCTGAAGTAGAAAAAGGAAGAAAAGAAAAGTAAAAAATATCTCTAACAATGGACAAGAATTCGCGAAAAAATCTTGCTCGAACCCTCTTAAAACGGGCTGTAAAACACGCCGTAATAAAAGCGTTCCGTTCGCGTGTCGTATCAGCAGGGAATCCCGACAAAAAGAACGATAATAAAAATATCTCCAACCGATACTATTCGGCGAAATCCGAATCTAGCGAATCTGCTGAAGCATTCGCGATCCAATCCGTGTTCGCCTCGAGGCTTGGATCGTATTGCAAAGCAAGCAGCTTCGAGGCGCACGGCGCGTTGCCATGGAGATGACCTCTGCTGAGAAGCGAGATTCCGGTTGCTGGGCGGGACGATGCGGAGGCGGAGCCATTACAGATCCCGCCCCCTCGACAGCAATGACTGATGTGTTTACTTTGATATGATATGACAGAAGCTTAGATGGGTATTCGGGAATGGAAACGGGTCAATTTCGAGAGGAAAAACAAACCTTTTGATTCGGATGGATTCGATAGATGCTATCGGGGTATTTTCGTTCAAGGTTGTTTAAAGAGAAGATTTCCCAAGCCATTAAACATGTCATAGCGAGTAGAGACTGACGGAAAGAGAGTCCACCTGTATATCATTTCGGAGAATTGTGTACATCTGTACGGATCGTTTGCAGTGTGTAATTCACTGGGTACTGGAAGTGACGAAGGAAGCGCTGGAGAGACTGCTGTACCTAAGGACGAAATTTATACTTTGATTTTTGTCAGTTAATAAGATTTTTTTTTTTCGCGAGTTAAAATTTCCACTCTATTCTTCAAACCTTTGCGATTAAAGAGATTTTATTCAATAAATAAAATTTGTGAATTTTAATGAGTATAAAATTAAATTGTATGATTGAATTTTCGTCCGTTAGAGCAAAACTATGATCCTCCTACGGCCACACACTGATTTCCAAGTGATATATTACAACTGAACGGTTTTAATTAGGGAACGTGCACTCTAACAATCAATTTACGAATTTCAAAATATATATGCATATTCCTAAATTCAAAATATGCATATTCAAATATTCATAAACAACTTAATATAAATATAATTAGCAAAATAAAAATGAATATGGACCACACACAAAAATGAATTTATACCACACACTGATTTCCAAGTGATATATTACAACTAAATGGTTTTAATTTTAAAAGGGCACGTGCACTCTAACAATCAATCAACGAATTTCAAAATATATATGCATATTCCAAAATTTAAAATATGCATATTCAAATATTCATATTCAACTTAATATAAATGTAATTAGCAAAATAAAAATGAATATGTATATTATGCTTTGGAAACTGAAAGTAATGTAAAGGAACATTGGAAAGCTTATTAAATCATTTTGCTTTAACTTTTAAAACTTAAAGAAACTATTTAAAGAGAAAAAAAATTAAAAATGATTATCTTTCTGTGAAGATGAAAGATCTGGAAATTTTTAGTAAGATCTTTAAAAAAAGCCAAAAACGCACAGAAACAATGGAAACATAGAAATGTTTGTTCATTAGATGTTTTGAAAATGTAGAAACGTAAGTGAAAAAATAAAGATTAGAGCCCTGTAAGAAAGATTACTTGGTGGTGATTATTGGAATAAAATGTCTCTAGCATCAATCTCTAATTTCTCATTATCATCATGATCCATTACATGGAGATCACGACGATTGGTTCAGAACTTTTGTGTATCTATCGTCGTATCGGATGTCAACTTGCTTTAATACAGGATGATTCAAAATTCAGCATCAGTAATGAAGCGACTGGGTGGAAGGGGATAGAGATGCCTGAACGCCAGTTTTAGAGGCGCCATGATATCAAAACCTACTGCGTTTAGGCCATTTTTAAAAGCAAAATATGATGTGGTGAAGTAAAAATAATGCCATACCTCTGGCGCCATTTATACCTGTTAACCCTTAAATGCCCTGTGTTGTCTTTAAGCAACATACCCAGTTTTGTCTTTTAAAATATTTAGAATAAGACTGAAGCTCTAATGTCTGTTGTTGCCAATGGGCCTTTAAGCAACATACCCAATTTTGTCTTTTAAAATATTTAGATTAAGACTGTAGCTCTAATGCCTGTTGTTGCCAACGGGATACATGCTGAAAATGTTAACTCAATTTACAACATATAGATGGCAACCTGAGTGCTGTTGAGAAATAAAAAGGAGTTGATATTTTTCACTTGAGGCTGCATCCCTTTTACTTTGTTTGTAGACTTGAGAATGCAATATTTTATTCTACAATGTTAAAGGAAATTCCATATCCTTATTATCAGTTCCTAAAATTAATCTGAGAATTATAGAATGTATAATTATGTATCTGTCTTATTATAAAATTTTACCAAGGAAATTTTTTTCTCAACTAAAGCCCACTATTGCCTATTAGTAAAGGACTGTTTTTTTTTAGCCGTGGACCATACTTAAAACAAAATATGATTTTTCCATGTGTTATATAAGAAATGAAAGTCAAAAAACATTTTCAATCATTTTTTTTAAAAAATCGTGTTTTTACACTGTAAAAACTGTGGAGTAATGTCGCTCCAAATTTGGTGTTGAAAAACCTTAAAAACAGTGCGAACAAACACTTTATTTCAAGTTAACACCAAATCAAGCGTACATATACATTGTAAGTGGTGTAGTTTGCATCAAACACCAATACTGGAGAATCCTTACACCATGCTCACACGCACCCGACACCATTTGTGAATTATTTTCACCTGTGGAAACACCAATTTTGGCGTACGTTTGGAAACTCTCCGATGGCAACGGTAGATTATTTATAAGCAGCCTGATTTGCTTCGCCTTTCCTTTGGTTGTTATAAGAGGTATGCATGTGTTTTGTTGTTTAATATAGATAATTAAGTTTTTATAAGATAAATGTAACTTTATTTATGTGTATGTCATTTGTATTTAAGAATTTTATTACATTTAATTCGTATATAACACCACATGCTATGCTTCGGAAATTTTATTTACTAAGCCTAGTTCGAATTCGTCCTCATTATTATTCTCCGTAAGTTTGAATTACGAAACAATTTTATTTTTTGAATCTGTATATGCATCCTCAATTATTTGTTGTTATTCTAAATTGTATCGCAAAAATTTCGTTTTGAAATGCAATAATGTAACAATATTCTGAGCTTCTGATGGAATACATTCAGAAAAAGCATAAGTTCATTCGCTTTTTATTGGTGAAGAAATAATAGCCTTGGTTAACAATATAATCCGTGACATTTTAACTTGTAGAACAATATTGCAGTTGCCTCAGTGCCTGTTTTAAATAAAATGTTATTAAGTAAAGCAAAATCTGTATTCCTGTGGAATTTTTCAGTATAATATGTAATTCTCCAACAGAACAAAAAAGTTCTCACCAATGATTTTTAAAAATTTTGTTTCAAGTGGGAAAAGCAAATTAATATCAATTCTAATAACAAGAGTCTCAATAATCCTGAAGAATTAAATCAGAAAAATCGAATTTATTAAATTTACATTTTAAAAAAAGAGAAAAACCTAAGAAATGCACGAATGTGAAAACAGAAGAAAAATTAATTTGGCACAATTCTTGGCATGCATTATTTCAGGACATTTTTGTTGCAACCCTTTTTTTCTCATCTTTTTTTCAAACCTTTTATTGAAATTCAAATTTCTATCTTTTTTTACTCATTAAAGATACAGTTAAAAATTATATATATTTGAAAGCACTGGAAAATGTTAGCCTATTTTGATATTTCATTCATTAATATTCGATATTTTGTTTTTTTATGGATGTAAATATTTTGCATATTTTTCCCACCTGAAATAAGCAGACGATAATAAGACAGCTGATTTTATATTATTCTTATTTGTTTACTGTTTGAATATTATTCGCACAGTCTTTGAGTTACAACGGAATAGAGTGTTCTTGTGTGAGAATATTTATTTCCACTCTTGCGGTTCAAAGTTTTATTTGGATTATTTTAAATAATTTTTTGTTAATTTCAGTTTAGAACTTGTCGGAGCTACTGAATCTTAAGGATTGATTTTTTTTTAGATTTAGTGTTACTTAGATTTAGTGTTACCGAACTCCAAAAATGGTGGCAAATACTTTGCACCAAAAGTAGTGTAAAGGAACATTCCTGGTGTTTGATTACACCAAGAATTATCTTTGGTGTTTCACTGCACCAATAATAATTGTTGGTGTTTTACTGCACCACTTTTGGTGTAAAGTAGTTGCCACCATTTTTAGTGTTGTGTTACACTAAATTTTTTTACAGTGTAGGGGCTAACTCACTAATGACAACTAGGATAAAAAAATAATAACTTCCTGGAGCCACTTACTTTAGGTTGCGCCATTTACTTTAGGTTGCGCCACTTACTTTAGGTTGCGCCACTTACTTTAGGTCCGCCACTTACTTTAGGTGCGCCACTGACCTTGGTGACAAAACGGTAATGAGTTTATGTCACTTTTTAAATTCAAATACGATGAGAGGGCAATCGCGCGCCCTTTACACAAGCTAAATCATTGATGATGATGATGGGGGCAATAAAATCATATTATGACCCGGGCGCCACTTACCCTCGCTACGCCACTGTTCAGTGTTGAAACTATTAGGGAAGGTAGAAAGCACATATATAATTCAGAATCGCATATGAATGTATGACTGGAAGCGTCACGCGAATGACCTAGAATCTCCGAGAAGTTTCAGAAATGACAAGCTAATAATGGGTGAAAACTCTTTATTCGGACAGTACGTGCACAGACGGTGAGGTGCGAGTCCATTTGTCTCGCATTCACACAAATTCCGGTGCAGATTCGATAAAATCCTATTCGAAACCAGTTTCATTATTATTACTTTTATTTTAAAGCATCCTTGAAAAAAACACAGTTGTCGTAGAACGATAATAGAATAAAACATAACTTTTAAAAATACAGATTAATTTAAAAATACAGTGATAATGGTGATAAATCAATCAAGTTCAGCCTTTTCTTCGCCGTTCATTGATATAAATAATAATGTTGAAGATTCGGCGACTGGCATACCTTTATAATGATGTATGCGAGCAAGAGCATCAGGATTCGATAAAAAAACGCGAGATAAGTCTTCATATTGACAAGGAACATTGTTAAAAGGAAAGTGTCTTGAACAGTAGCGACGGAAAAATGATGAGAATATAAATCATTATTTGCTTATAGGAACTACGAAATGCGATAAACATCTGCAATGAGGTGCACATGATGAATCGGACTAGTAGAACATGATACGGATCAACTTGAGTGAAAAACAGTACGCTGGGAAAAAATAATGCTAAAATTCAACAAAAGAAACTACTGACTGAGAGAATGGATGACAATTTGAAGGAAGAAGCACATGCCTGATTTCAACATATGCTAATATCTTCCATTTAAATGTAACTAATTTAACCTTTTAACCTACGAATTTATTTAATCGCCTAATTAGACGATACATCCTGTTTGGGACATTTATCGCTATTTCAATCCATATAAGCAAGGCCTTTTTAACCGTCCGACTGTTTATCCCGCGGTTTCCGCGGGTAAGGAGTAAGTCTGTTTTCTGCTGCATCCTGCTATTTTCGCAAACTCATGTGTTTACTTTTTCTATTCTAGCATTGAATCACATTATACTAACCTTCCAGCGGGCGCTCGTATGAAGGAGATATTTGCATTGTGCATCGAATTACATACAGTCAAACCTGTTTTTGTGCGGTAGATAGGGACAGTATAAAAGAAACTACACACAAAAATATTGAGAAATTTCATAAATACTTATAACAAATAATTTTTTACAACATATTAGAGAAAAAAAATTGTATGCGCTGGAGAGGGATCGCATTAAAAAAGGCGCACTTAGGAAATATGTCAAATATTTAAGAAATGGCGAGAAAGTGCTTTCAAACAAAATAAATAATTAAATTACACATGGAAACATCTTTAAAAAAATTTAATTTCTCATTTTACACATGGAGAAATTTTCAAAATGCACATACGAACAAAAACGATTGAATGTGCATTATCGGGAGACTGTTGATAACAAATGAACATCGCGCCTAAAGGCGAACAGAGCCTTACAGTGTACATATATGTACACTGACAGGAGACATTACAACGGTGTTATAATGCCAACACCGTTGGAATTCATATACCGCACAAAATAAATCTCATAGAAAAGGACCGCACAAAAACAGGTTTGACTGCATTTATATCGTTTTTTTAAAAATTTAAGTGCAATTTTTATTTATAAAATCTTTGTTTATTATGGAGCTAATAAATGCAGATTACATAAATAAAAGTTGCATTGATTTTTGTAAAAAAACACTAATTATATATATATATATATATATATATATATATATATAATGTAATACGATGCACGATATGTCGTAAAATTTGAGAAGGCGCGCCGGCTGGAAGGTTAATAAAGGTTTGCATATAAATAACAATTCACTTCGTGCAACGGTATTTGAACATGTTTGAACACGTTGCATCTAAATAGTGATTTTAAAAAATTGGCAGTCAAAGGGTTAACAAATGTGAGAGAACTAGTTATTTGGCTCCCATCAGAACCTTATCTAGGAATTTAAATGCCTATGGCCCAAAGAAAATACTACCTGGCCAATAAAATAATTGAGGAGCAAAAAAAGTTCACCTCTTCTCCTATTAATGCTTTGCAATTTAGCAAATTGGCGCCTTTTCATATTTAAATTTATAATTAAATGCAATTTTTTTTGTTTAAAATTGAAACAAAATCAGTATAGTAAATCAGTAAGCGCTCTTAGATCAACAGCCCAATTAGACCACTAGATAAGATGGCCATGCATATAATGAAAATCGGCCTGAGTGGCTTCAGGATTGGAGAATCGTGGGTTCGCGACTCGATTCTACCAAAATTCTATCGTGTTTGTGGACTTCACAGTGGTGTGCCATGGAAATAAGAATGGTAGGGCGACCACTCAAATGTCATCCCCGTCATCTCAGCACGGCTCAAAATTGCGAGGGGCGTCGAAAAATAGCTCAAGCATGGCTTCAAAATGGTAAATTAATTTAGGCAAATCAAATCAATCAAGTCATAAAAATTTATGCGAGGCGATAATAACTGATCACAAGGTTGAGAATACGTGAACTATTGCATCTCATTCAAGTTTTTACCTCCGAGTCAATTTTTGTCAAGTGACATTTTAGTAAAAACACTAAAATAGCCATAATCGAATCAATTTTATTTCCACCATAAATACTGTTGCTCGATACTGTTTTATATTTCTGCTTATAATGCTTATTATTTGATGTTGCTTTAAAAAAAAAATTAGCACTGAAGTTATTTATTCAACTTATTACCACTTAGTTAACACCTTTAAGACTAACATTCAGGTAGTTTGCATTATCCCCTAAAGATTACGGTGATAAATTATTTATTACATATTTATATTTGAAACAATACTTGGTATACGAATAATGCAATAATGTTGTTAATAAATGAACTTCAGAGCGGTAGGTTCAAGTAGGACACGACTTCATAAATTTTTACCTTGCCATTGTTTCACAATTCCAGTATTTAGTAACTAATATTTTATGAACACTTCATAAAATCCCCACGAATAGATACTTCCAACAAGATCTTTAATAACTGCATGAGAAATGTTAATCAAATTAATATCTCCAAAATTAACCACTTCATTGCTGCAAATCAAACGCCCCGTTTCGACCACCGAACATGCCCAGCAGCGAACAAGTCATGAGATTTCTATCACCCAGAGTATGATCGTCCGACGAATGAATCTCCGCATATCGCCCTGGTGACATTTCTATGGAGGCTCCAGCTTTGAACCAAACTAATGGAAAGACATTTTTTCTTCCTTGCTCCATCCCATTCGCTTATGAAGCAATAGCGGCAAAAGAAAAGAGCGAAGTGAAAAAAAAAATTGCATTAATAACTCCGACCCGAAGCACTCCGCTATAAAGAACCTTCGTTAAAGCATCTGATTCCTCCGCGCTAGCGTCGCTGTGCCTTGGTTGATAAATGACCTCTGTCTTGTCTCCTCTTTCAAACCATTTCTCTTCACATTTTTTTCTTTCTCTTTCTTCTTTTTTTTTATTCTTTTTCTCCCTGTGTCATTTTGTTTCTGTCCCTGTCTTTCTTTTCTTCAGCGAACGGCCCTCTCTCTCTTCGATATATATATATATGTATTAGTGTTTATTTATCATTTATTTATTTTTCCATGGAGCGGGAGGAGCCTCCATTTCCGAGGGCCCGGATGCAGCGGAAACAAAGGGCCGAATGGGCGGAGGGGTGGAAGGTGGCCGGAGACTTGGACACGTCCTTAATGGGTTGATCCATTTGTCACGGCCGCGGTCATCAATCCACCGGCACATTAGGCTCCTTCGATATGTGTGTCTGGGTGCAGGCATGTGTGAATGAACGGGTGTGTACATACACATGCAGTCGTCTCTCTCTCTGCCTTTCGAGCATTCTTAGAAAAGTTTTGTGCGGCTCTACTCGCCCCTTCTTTTGGTTCGTGGATTCGGCAGCGAGGAACGGGTCACAAATTGCAGATCTGATGTTTCGGTTGGGAGAGCGAGTTCAGTTGTATTGGCGAACATTCCTTAAGAGTTTCGAGTCATTTTTCCCTTGTTTGTCAGTGTTAAATAACACTTTATTTTGAACTGCTCTTGGTGAAGATATCTTGGAACAGACTTCAGGATCAGCCATCACCATTTCCTTTAACCCTTTAGCAGATCCTCCGGGGTTACCGCGATTTCATGGATCAAATGGGATTAGAGCCACCACTACTAAATTCATTGAAATATTTCAATTAGTTTTAAATACACTAGGATCATATTCCGCACTATTTAATAGAGCTTAATGATGCATCGCCTAGTTTTTCTCCGTGATCCCAATTTGAGCTGTCACTTATTGTAATAAGTTCCTTTTCTCCCCTTAAAGTAATCAGTTATCAAACATTCTAATATTTGAATGCTTTTTTCATGCAATACACTTTTGTGAATAATTGATACATGCACTTCTTAATATAAAATTTTCAGCAAAATTTAAATTCCATTTAGCACTCCTTTCTATCCCCCCGGGGGAGCACCGCGAGTTCACGGATGAGTGGCCGCCGGATAAGTAAGCGGGCACTCGCTTCGCCTAGGGGTATAGTAATGGAGGGGCACTGGTTCCTTCCTCCAGTGATAGTACGTACCTCCTTCGGGAGGAGTCGGGCCGCATATTTACAAACCCTACCCTGATAGAACTGTGGCAGGAAATAGGACAATATGATTGGCTCGCTTCGCCGACAGCCGATGACGTCGTTCTTTGCTGTCGTACGGAAATTATAACAAAACAAGCGATTGAATGTGGTCTTTGAATTAGTTTAGGTTTCTGTTGCTTAGACTTCGCGAATTTTGTTCTACAATACGCACCTACGTAGCAATTTTATTTAGTCTAGAGATTATCCTTTTTTTTTCTCGTTTTATTATTATTGGCCTCAATAATAATAATTAATAATTTTGCTATTATTTATCATTAATTATAGTTATATTAGTTGACTTTGAAACATCAAATGAACTATTTTCACTGGAATGACGTCAAAAAACCCAACAACATTAACCTGTTAGTTAATACCCTTCAAACAAAGTTGTTATCATTAGACTTTTCATTAGTATAATTTCTTACAGTGTGGGATGTTTTACTTTTTATGATATTTTAAAAAATAATTTCATTTTTAAAAATATTACAACTCACGGAAGAGTGTTTTCTGTGCTCAACTGTGGGAAAACGGAGAAAAGTAGGACGACTCTTGTTTTGTTATGATTGCCGTACGCTACGTGCGAGAGCTGAAAACGACGTCACTGCCCCTCGTAGCCAATGGTATTGGCCGATTTCCTGCCTCAGTTCTATCAGGGTAGGGTTTGTAAATATGCAGTCAGGCCGTGGCCTGGTTTTAGGCTGTTAGGACTCCAGACTCAATACTGTCCTACCGCCAGGAGAAAAAACCCTGGGCAGGGTTGCCTCATGAAGACGAGTCCAACAAAGGAGGTAAACGGGTATAAAATCAACCGCAACATTTGGCGAATTAATCACACTTCGTAAGGCGAGAATTCGTTTTCGACCGTAGTACAAAATGAAAAGAGACTTCCGCCTGTTCTATCTGCGCCAAATGAAAGAAAGCCTTTTCTTTCACCCCCAAAATGCAGTGGAATATCCCGTTTTCATAACTCCCGCCACAGGTATGTCTGGTGTCTAGGGTTTTTCTCGTGGCAGTAATACAGTACTCGGACTATTGCAGCGGCTGTCGTTCAGATGACCCGGATACTTCGGCAGGGCAAGGGTAGACCCAGTTTTTCTGTTAATCCCTTAGTAGTGATGACCGAGCCTCAGTTCGTGCATCGGATTACGGCATTTTTACACAAATCTAAAATTAAGTCATTTTTAGACGTTATCATTCGATTTAAAAATGTCCGGTAGTCCATTAGCATCTCAAGCGTTCTGTGGGCTTCTTAGTTCAATCAATACGACTAAGCATTCCCAAAGCAGAAGACGACCATCCAATTAGAAGATACACTGTTCAATTCCTTAAAATGCGGGCTGTGATTCTGTTTGAAGATGGAAAGCACATATTTAGGCCAGAAGAAAATATGTCTAATTGCATATATCACGAAAATGTAATCGGACATCAAATAACTGAGATAAGAATGAACATTGCCAGAGAGCTTAGCTTTTCTCGTGTTACCTGACGAAAAAACAGATGACTCCGGATAAGTGTGCAGAACTATTAAGATGCAGATAAGGTGTGCCCTGTGTGGATGGAGGACATGTAAATCTCCCTTTTCGATGAGCTCGTTGCCCAGGTATATGAGTAGTATAGGTACTCACTCAGGGAGAAAGGTGGAAAATATCTTAGATATCGACAGATCTTTGCTGGTGGTATTAAGACTTTGCTCTGTGCATTAGCAGGATGGCGCTAGAGTTTGCCCGATGGGGGAGAGGCACGACTTTCTGTACGGGGGGACGAGTGTAATGAAATTGGTCTCAAATTTTCGCCAGATTATTATTTATCAACTACAGTTGAATAACTCGCACAAAAACCCCCCCCCCCTCTGGCGCCACCCCTGTGCATTAGGATTAATTTTTTTTCTCTGGTTCTGTGACATCAACAGGTTTCAGTACACATGCGCTGAATTATTCAAGTTGAATCAGACTTCTCGTTGTATAATTATGGAATAATCAAGATTTGTGTTGTAATGTTTTCTTCTCTGATAAAGCTCCAATTTCAAATGATGAATGTTCTCTACTTTATAAGAATTTATCTGGCTGGTTGGTCATTACCTTCTGACTGCATATTTTTTTTTTTGGATTACAATTGAGATGCAACGTTTTAAAACTTGTTCAAATAACGTTGAACCAAGCTAATTGTTATTTACGCGCAGGGCTTTATTAGTATAATATGATTCAGCGTTTTAAAAGCACTGAGTAAACTCATAAGCTTGCGAAAATCGCAGGATGCAGCAGAAAAGAGATGAACTTCCAACCCGTGTCAATCGCGAGATATGCAGTCAGATGGTTAAGACTGAAATATTTTTCTAAAAAAGTAATTCATTTGATTACTGACAAGAAGAAATAAACTAAAATTGTCTGGAGCCTTATGAACCTCTAATTAACGAATTTATTCTTGTCCGCGTACTGATTTGGAGAAATCTAAAACGATAGAAATTATAAAAACACTTTCGATCGCAAGTGTTTGTAAACTGTATAATAATCGTGACTCTATATGTTTCTATAATAACTAACCTCTTGACATACGAATTGATTTAACCTCCTAATTAGATGGCACATTCCATTTGGGGTATTTATTATTAATTCAACCCCTTTAAAAATGTGAAGGGTACCCGAGGTAACTTCTATTAGATTTTTGACACTTAAATTAATTGCTACTTTGACTTAATTAAAGATTTAAAGATAAAAAATTCTATTATTTGATGAACAAATTAGATAGTCTTTGAATGAAAAAGTTTTTTAAAAACTATGTATATGATTGGATAAATATCATTCAGGAACAAAAGCAATGCCGTGTTTTATTGGTTAGTATCAATACTAACCAATAAAACACTTTTCAGGACTTAATAAAGACTATTTTTCTACTGTTATTCTGAGACGCTAGATATAAAAGTGTTGATAAGGGTTGGAGGGTTAATGACTGACCAAATTTTTGAACTTATAAGAGAGAAAAATGAGAAAATTCCGTTAAATGCATTTTCTTTATTGTTAACTCCTATATTTAACTGCAGAACAAATATGCATTATATTATTTTGAATGCCCAAATTCATTTACAATATGTATAATATTTTCTTCTTCACTTCCAACAAACTATTTTTGATTGTTAGCATTACTATTTTTGCAGATTTGTGGGAAAATTTTAATTTGCTGTTGTTGAAAAACAAAAACAAAACAAACTTGACTTGTTCCTACGCGTATCAGGACTATAAAAGTAGTTTCATCTAGTTCAAAACTTTCATCTTAAATACAAAGATTCATTACATAGCATGTTAGATAGTGATGTATAAGTCTAAATCATGTTCAAATATATCCGCTACCTTTTACGTCAGTAGGATCGTATTTAGGATTTTTAACTGCGTGTAATGATACACCTCGCAGATTTCGCTATACTAAAAACTGAAGCCGACCCTGACTATAGTCAAGTACAATTTATTGAGATAAAATAAATACAAATAAAATAGCGACAAATTCCTTCATTAAAAAGGCAATTTAGTCTACGAAAATAAGAGTTAAACTGAAATTACACGCTTAATGGATTGAAAGGTCTTAAAAGTTGACACTGCGGAGAATTCTGAATAGTTTTAAAATCAAACCTCTATAATTATCTTACAAGAAAGGTATTTTAATTCATGAAACTCGAAAACATCTCATGATCCTAGATTTATTTAACATACTTCGAATAAGTCCCTGGGAACATAATATATAGAAAAAGATCAAAACATTGTTGCCAAATATCAAATGTAACTTATTTTTATCAGTTCTCAGACAGTCTTTTTTCAAAGAAATAAGAGTAAATTAACTTCGAGGAACAAACAATATTTATCAATATAATATCAGTATAGCATTTTAAATAATTTAAATAACTTTTTGATCTTCTATGTGATATATAGAATAATCGTAAAAAAATAAAATATTTTATATTCCGTCTTAATCATTTAAAATATTTTTTAAAATTTATCACTCATAATGTCACTTAAGGAATAAAAGATGACGTAGAACTTATTATTTTTTATGCTGTAAACGGTAGTTTATATCCTATTTTCAGTATAACATTTATTTTTGTCTTTGTTGTTCCAATTCATTAGCTTCTTTATCTTCATTTAGGTTACATATTGATCTTAGAGACAAATTTATTCATCGGTCAACATTTTTTTTATCCCGTCTTCATATAACATAAGAAAAACTGAGAATTTTACAGAAAGCAGAAAAACAAGAATGTTTAGTCAAAATTGTTATATTTGAAGAATAAGTTCTTTCTGATTTAAATTTTCGATAAGTGGCAACCAAGACAAAATATATGAATTCAATAAAATTTTAAAAACTGCTAATCATAATTCTGAAAAAAACATTTTGGAATCGTAAGTTGCATGTTGATGACAATTCATGTCAAAATTTTCCAGGTGGTTTATCATCATCATTATTATTATTAGCTGATAGGTATATAAAGTAGTAGAAATTTGATATGAAAAGTATTTCAGATCTATTAGGGACTATTATATATCAATTATGGAAATATTTTTATTGGTACTCCCAAGATACAAGATGCGGAAATTTCAAACATCATTTTGGGGAAAAGATAATTCTTTTAGATACTTTTCCTCTAAAACTCTACTACCTTCTGAAAATTTATGATAATTGCAAGAAATTCTCTCTAATATTTCATGCGCCCTTGAATCTGTCAGGAACTGAAACTCAATTACAGTGTTTGATATTCGTCAGGTTGGTAGCTGATCAGATGTATAAAACATTATATGCCAGTAGAAAACCTATGAATAAAGATAAAACCACATCTTTATAGGTACATAATAAATGAAAATCATATTATTACAAGCTCTTTTTTAGTACTTCATGCAACTTAGTAGTTATCTACATAATCTTGAACAGTGTGATGTTATTAATAAGAAAAAACAATCTTCAAAGGAGCTTTCCATTTGATATACATACATACAGTAATCGAATCAATTTCCGTGACGTCACAGTCACGCGCGTAATACATAAATTCATGTTGTCTTACGCTCAGCTGCGACAGACCATTCTGCTTTCTGCAAGTAATGTATTGGATTCCAAAATCGGCGCGTTGCGCTTGACAGCCTGAAGCAGCCCCCATTCTGCATATCGTTTGAAACATGAACAGAGAAAAATTCGCTGAATTTGCTGTCTTCACAGATTACTTATATATCTTAACTAGTCTATATCGTTATATAAAAATATTTCAGATGATATTTCATTTATAAATGAAAAACTAAAACATCATTAACAGTTTTTTTAGCATACGGCACTTAGCAAGCAGTAAAATACAAACAATCTTATTCATCATTATTAAAGATAAATTATATTATTATTTATTTATTAAATAATGATAACGAATATGCTTTGTGAATTCATTTTATCATTCTTAATAATTTCATTTTATTTCACATTTTAGGCCATTTAAAATAAGATTAAAAAGGGCACAAATAAAACATGAGCGTCATCACACAGCGAACCCTAACATTTATGTCTCGTTGGGATTTGAAAGAAATCCTACCATTTCAACCTATCAAAATGTCCAAACTCCTATAATATCAATACCTATGGTATCCTACCACAGCGAGCTAGATTAATGAAATTTGGTACGTGATCTTAATACCAAAGTTATAAATCTTGTAGCGTATTTGTTCTGCATACCCGCGTAGGTGGGAATGTATTTATTTAATTTATTTAAAACCCACACCGGTCCGGCCTACCCGAAAGGGTGTAAGGCCTTTAGAAGACCGGTGTGGAAATATAAAAGCAATAAAAGAATATCAATATGACATGACTCACACAAAAGCATCACAAACACAGCACAGAACGTTACAAACATTGCAGAAAAGGGACAACAACAAAATAAATAAATTAAAACACACAAGAAAAAACAATACGCCACTGAATCGACGTTACACTTGAAGAGAACCATAGATTAATTGAATTTTGTTTGATTTTTATCACCAGATCTGGAACCAACATTAAAAATATTCAAAACTCTCAAAAGGGGGAGCCCCCAGTATGCATCCAAATGAGCAAAACACAAGCATAAGCTCAGCACAACACACCAGTAAAAAGAAGGAGGAAATGTAATTTTTTGTAATTTTTAATTTAAATTTTTTCTTTTATGAAAAATCCCATAAATCATCAAAAACAGACCCCATGGTCTCTCGCCAGTCCAGAAAACAATAAAATCCATCCAAGTCCACGTCAGTCAAACAACAACAAAAACACAAGAACAAAATGATCAAACTCCAAAAACAAGAAGGGTAAACAAGGTTACCAAATTGGGATTCCCCAAGGGCGATGCCCAATAAAATTTAGGACACTAAAACGTTTTAATAAGTCCAGGATTAACCGAAAAAACAATATAATCAGTTAGGTGGGAATATATGCTAATTGCATTCCTGATTGTTTCAGATTTTCAAATAGACACTGGCTGTGAAATGACCGGATGTATTTGGTGACTCACTGTGAAAGAGTGCTAGGGAATTTTGGATGGTTTCAGACTTAGTTCCCTAACCAAAACTGTGACTGGACATCAAGACCTCAGACTGTGTCGGGCAGGCACTCAGCCTTCAGATAATGTACGCAATCTCTAAATATACTTAACCCGTACCGAGGAGATGTAACTTGTAATCCTGCAAAAAGAATGTAAATAAATATTTACTCTAGATAGCTGAAGCTGAGCGTACTCAATAATTACCACGCTACCGTGGGTGCGCTACAATCTCTATCAAATTTTGAACTCAATCCATCCACAGGAAGCAGTGCCGTTTCTAAATACATTCTTAATTCTTGTTATTATACGACGAGGCTGAATATTGTGAAAATACACGAAAAGTCGAGGGAGAACACTCCCAGTGATTCTTGTTTATTAACCCCTTAACAGTGATGCCCGAGCTCAGAGCATCGAATTATGACATTTTTATACTTATCTAAAAGTAAGTCATTCATAGACGTTATTATTCGATGCAATAATGACCGGTAATCCATTAACATCTCAAGTGGTATAGACAACATATTCCCAAAACAGAGGGGGTCATCTAATTAGACGGTACAGAATACTGCACTGTTTAGGGGTTAATCCCTGAAAGAAGAAAATGACAGTTGTGTCATCTAATTAGACGGTACAGAATACTGCACTGTTTAGGGGTTAATCCCTGAAAGAAGAAAATGACAGTTGTGTCATCTAATTAGACGGTACAGAATACTGCACTGTTTAGGGGTTAATCCCTGAAAGAAGAAAATGACAGTTGTGTCATCTAATTAGACGGTACAGAATACTGCACTGTTTAGGGGTTAATCCCTGAAAGAAGAAAATGACAGT
>BGPR01010511.1:0-30883 GCA_013235015.1 Araneus ventricosus
GTGCATTTGTTCCATCTGATCTAGATTGAAGGGCGGATCTGGGTATCCTTTAAGGAGGGACTACTGTGGAAAAAATGTTTTCTGTTTAAATTTTAATTTTTTAAAAATTACGAATTACTTAACTGAATTAATTTTTAATTTCACATTAATTAAATTTAATTGGTTAAAATTTAATTAACTAAATATATACAAGGGCAGATATAGGAAGGATACTGTGGAAAACTATTTTTCGTATCTATAACTTTAAAAAAATACTATATGGTCAATTAAAATTGTCAAATAAAATTTTTTAATCAAAATTTCTATCCTGTTTCACAAGATTTCCAATTCTCGCGGCGAATCCCCTTGACATTTTTTTACAAAATATATCTATCGCATCTTCAACATTCAATTTTCCATCTTTATGAATGTTGATAAGGGCATTCATAAAGATGGAAATGGATGGCATTTACTGAAGTGCCGAAAGTCATGGGATACCTCCTAACATCATGTAAGACTTCCTTTTGAACGGAGAAATTCAGCAACTCAACGTGGCATTAACTCAATCTGTAGTGAGAAGTATAATCGTGTCGAAACTCACATTTTACAGTGAAGATTTGGTATCGAGGGGACCGACTGGAATGTGATACAGAAGAAAGTAATTTGGGCACACCCTGATGCACATGAAGCAAATAATGATTTGCAACTTTCATCAATGTTTTTTTTCCTGTGCGCAACACTTAGATATATTTCGGTAAAAATAGCCTGCATATTCGGAAAAATATAAAGATTTTCTTAAAATATCCCAAATTTTTGCGTGTTTTTGCTTATAACATACAGAGTTTTCGCCCAAATTATACAAAAGTTACAAAATGCATGACAATATTTTAGAGAATTATTGAATTAAAATTTTAAGTTAAAACTTCGAATATAAAAGGAAATATGAGTATTTGTAGTAAATAATTTATTACTGCTCACGTGCAAAATATAGTACCTATACTTTTTCTTTTATAATTTTGAAACCAGATTCATAGGGCGGCTTATATACAAATTCCATTCGATAACCGTAAAGATTTAGAAAGACATGGCTGTTGAAGTGAGTACAATTTCTGTTTATCTTTAAGAAAAATGAAATGATGAGGGTTTTTCCACAAACTGATATTTTTTAAACTTGAATCTTCGTATAGTTTTATTCAATTTGATAAATGTTGAATCTGCTGAATACCATACATACTTATAAATGAAATACATAATATAAATTGCAGTTCGATTATTACTTTAGCATGCAGAGCTTTTGTGCTTGAGATTAAAGAAGCTGTTCGCACGTTTTTTAGACGATTTTTTTCGATGCAGGAAGAATTTCTCTGCGTGGCAAAATTTATTTTCATAACAATTACAATTTTGCAGGTATAAGTTTTCATCTTCTACCTTAAATTTTCATTTACATGCGAAATTAGACGCTGCGAAAGCCATTGTTTCTTGATATCTTGAGACGAATAAGGTAATATTGCTAAAAAGAAAAGAAAAAATTTTCTATGTCTGGCGTCAAGTGGAAAAATTGTTACAAATACGTATCGAAGGATAAAACGTAGTTCTTCGAATATTGCAAGGGTGACATCTTTAATATTAAAAGAAAATCTTCTAGTAAAAGATCTGTGACAAAACCATTAAAATGTTCAGTATAAACTGTAAACAACATTATTAACACTGATCTGAATCTTAAAAAGGCCGAAAAAAAACCCCAACTATCATCGTTTTTCTCCATGTCAATATCACTGAAAGCAGAATTCTTAATGAAAAGCATTTATCAGGAGAGAAGTGGAAAATATTGTAAAAATAGCTGAATTTAGGTCTATTTAAATAATTGAAAGAATTAAAGTTAAATTTATTATTATCAAAGAATAGAAAATCTTAAATCATGGTTTAAAGAACCAGAAGAAAATTTTTCTAAGGGATTTATTATTGTTTCTTCGACTTCATCTTTTGGAAAAATAAAAGTAAAGAGAGTGGAGAAAAATGTTAAGATCAACTCCACATACTATCAAGAACATATTTTATCCCCAATCCCCAAATATAAAATACCAGGTTTTTACCCATAATACCATCAATCGGTAGCACTCTATCAAGACAAAGCAAGCAGCCAGACATCACAATCCACTGTTAATTTCGTGGAAAAAATATGATAAGAAATGAGTATTAAGACTGCACCCGTCACTGATATTCAGGCTAAATCTCCTGATGAATATTGATGTTGAACCTATGAATTTTTGCACTTTTGGACTTTTAAAATGCGCATTATTCAAACGGTCGACCTACAACGTTTTATAGATTTTTGAAAGCTGTTCAAGAGGAATGGGACAAAATTCCTCGCCCGATGCTACAAAAGGCAGCCTCTGATTAAAGGCTAGGTGCTCCAGGCGTGGGCCTGGGGCGCCGAATTGAAGCGAGTTTTTCAATATCGCAATTGATATATTCCCTCTAATAATATGTTCACACATCCGATTTTAACTGAGTAAGTCCACGTTTTATCATCACCATCGGATTGCCTGAACAGAAGAAATTTCGTTAAAGATCTCGTTAATATTCGTTGGGTATTGTGGATATACCTCCCGCAGTTACTCATAGCATTTATTACCGATACGGTTCTCTTCGGGTTTCCAAGGGGAAAATGCTGAGCAAAACTGCCGTTGATTATTTTTACAGCATCACAGCAGGTATGTGTACAATACCCATCAGCTATAAATGTATTTCAAGTTACTAATCACTTTTTCGTAATTTCGGCATTGATGATACACAAGACCTAAACATATGTAAAAGCCTAGTTCAGATAGCGGTACAAATGACCAGATATTCACTTTCCCAGGATTGAGAAAGAAACCCAATCACTACAAAGAAAACATCTTCTCAGGCAAAATTCTTGGATATTGCTTCATGGTGGATGGTCACCTGCATTAATTCTATGTTGTGTCATATTGCAACGGCCAACATCAGCGTCACAGGTTGAAAACAAGTTCTGAAATTCTTTAAGTAACTTCCTTACTTCTCTTCGCTGTTCTTCATTCAGTATTTCAAGATTCTCCAGAATTGTCGGAAGATGTGCTTCAGAAAATTCTTGTGGACGAGAAACGATATCCACCACTGGCTCACACGTCGCAATAACAGCTCCTTTGTCCACAATCTTGGGTTTATTTTTCAGATTCAGAGCTCGAACGGAGATAGCTTCCCTTTTTAAATCAACGAGTGTGACTGCCACAAGGACACCTTTCTGAAAGACTTGGCTAGGAAAGTCAGTTACGGCATATCTGAATTGTCCAGAAATTTCGGGAAATCCCTTGATAAGACATTTGGATCTCGCTGGTATAATAGTTCTCTCTTTGGCCAATACAGAGCATAAGTCTGAGTGCTGTACTCTGGCTGAAAACGGGGGGGGGGCCCCCCTTTCCTATTGTTCGTATCTCGTTCTTCTCCAGGTCTACAGTAAAATTAAATTTTTGAAGAAAGTCCAGGCTGAGAATACAAGGAACGATGATTTCAGCTACGTAGTTTCTGTGTTTTAATTTTCTGCATCCACATTCAATTGATACATTCAATTTGCTGTGTATTTCTGCCTTTTAACCAGTAACGGCATTTAAAGAAATGTTAAGAGTCATGTAAATAAGTTGTTCTTTCAATTTTTGGGCTATGTCTGTTTTTAAAAGAGTGGCGTTTGCATCTGTATCCACCAACATTGAACATGGTATACGACAAATAGACACTTATAAGTATAGTCAGTTTTTCTTTCGACAAAGAGAGGAGACTTTCAGCCTTTTTCCAGGGGCTTTAATCAGAAAAGGCAGCCTTCGCCCCGTAAGACGGCCGTTAGTTATTTTGTCTGGTTGTATATAATCGTCTAGCACTCTCCCTGTACGTGCCCATTTTTGTTGCACCTCCAGCAAGTCATGATCGGGTTTCGTCGAGGAGTGTTTTTCCATCCAGCAATACTACTGTGAAACAATTTTTCCAACCTGTTCAATAGAGATTCAAATTTGTTATCCCGTTCTTTACTGATGTCATCCTCAATCTCTATTGATCTGACGTGTCTAGATGTCTTCAAAACAGCTATCGTAGCCTCATATTTCATGCTATATGCTAGAGTTGATTTCAAATCCTTGGCATCCATCAACCACGTTGAATTCTATGTCTTCGTCTCTGATGGCGTCGACGAAGTACTGAGCTTCTAGGCTTTCCCGAACATCTAGAGGGCATTCAACGTACGCCAGGTTCATTATTCTCTCCACATCGGCGGCTAATACTTGAAGGCTTTCTCCTGGTTTCTGTTGTCTTGTCTTTTGTTCGGTTCTGTAAAACTGCGTGAGACGGCTGTCTCCAAATCTGGATTACAGAGCGTTCTCGATGATCATTAGTTCCGTCAACTTATCAGTTGGTATTCCTTAAAGAACCTGCGCCGCTGATCCTCGGCGAGAGGCCACAAGTTGACTGGCTTTCACAAAATCCGTCCATCTGTTTGTAGAGAAGGCACTCTTGTAATGAAGACGCTAAGGTTCACAGAAAAGTCAAAAGGAGTATATTTCTCCCTTAGAAAATGATGGCATTTCACTTAGCATGATCTTGTCCAGGGTAAACATGTTGTTTATCCCTTTACCGACTGTGAAATCGCCGTATCGTAGTGCCATCTAGTGACTGTGTGAATTCTGTTGATTCATCGTTTCGATGCTCTGTGCTGTCATCTATCGAAAGGAATTGCAACTAATTTTGTTTTTGACTTAACTGTCTCAGTTTCTCGCGCTGCTATTTGGGCCGCGATACTTACTTCCAAGGGGACATTTCATTGGCAAGTTATATAACCACTAGCCTTTAAATTCCGTCCATCACAAAACGCTCTTAACAATGGAATGAAATATACGCCTCTTAAGAAAGCAAATGCCTTCCATACAGCCTGGAGAACTCTTTCAAAGAAAACAGAGAACCCTACTGTAACTCACATATCAACAAGATCAATCTTACAATTAATAAGTATCTCAGAAGCCTAACACTTGTTCACCACCCAGTATCATCTCGCCACAGGAAGTTATCAGCTTAATTAAAAAGATCAACCCCCCGTAAAGCTACCGGACGGGATGGAGTTCCTAATAAAGTACTCAGGATGCTTACCCTAAATGCAGTTACATATCTCCCAAAAACAAATGTCTTACTCTCCATCACTTCCCAGCATCTTAGAAATTAGCACACGTGCTAATGTTCCCGAAACCCCATCAAGACCGCAAGCTACCAAGCTCCTACCGACCCATAAGCCTCTTAAGCAACATAGGAAAACTGTATGAAAAACTCCTTAAACGAATAAATGAAAACTGCAATAATCAAAATATCATTCCCAATGAGCAATTCGGCTTTAGAGAAAGATACAGTTGTACTCATCACCTTCTTCGTGTTACCAACGAAATTGTTGACGGATTTAACGTCAAACATTACACTGGTGGTGTTTTCTTGGATGTAAGGAAGGCTTTCGATCGTATGTGGCATCAAGGCTTGATTATCAAACTGATCACCTACAAATTTCCTGACTACCTGATCTTAATTCTGCATAATTTCCTAACTGACAGGAAATTCCAAGTCTGTGTCAATCACACTCTCTCCTCAGTGGGCAACACACAAGCAGGGACACCACAAGGAAGCTCCCTCAGCCCGACTCTCTCGGACTTTCCCCAGAATGATAAGATCAACTACCTTCACGCAATCGGCTCCGCCATCCTCAACAGGGAAGCAACATTAAATTCGTAATCCAGACACTTCAAGTTGAACTACGCAGAATTGAAAATTGGTGCACCAGCTGGAGAGTAGCAATAAACGCTGAAGAAACAAAAGCCATAATGTTCCGCAAAGGTCACTCTAATAAAGTTCTCAAGCCCTTCACTTTTTTTGACAAAGAACTCTCATGGGAAAATCAAGTTAAATATCTTGGCTTAATTTTCGACAGCAAACTAACTTTTAGACAACACGCCCAATATATTAATGATAAATTCTGGAACAAAGTTCATCGAATCATTCCACTCAAAGGGCGCCACTCTCCTCTCTCACTTAACAACAAAGTGCTTCTTTTTAAACAAGTTCTGTGGCCTATTCTGTCGTACTCTGCCGAGATTTGGGGTTTAATGCCTAAAACTCACCGCAAGAAACACTGCAAAATAAAATACTCAGAATTATGACCAATGTTCCCTAGTTAGTGAAAGTATAGAAGACCACATCAAGAAGCTATCAAGAAAGTTCTTTCTCCAAATTGCAGAACACAAAAATCTGCTTATCAATAGTCAAATCAAATATGCTCATAATAATGGCAAATATCTCTATCCATATTCAACTACAAAATGGTCTCTCCCACTGACGCCTCCTTAACTTCTAGACTCTCAAACTGATCCCCTTTTGGTGTCTCTTCAAACTTAGAAACTGAATTTCGTAAACTGAAGTATGTTCAGCGACAAACTCTGCTGCAGAAAATGTAAAGGAATGTCGCAAATTTCGTTTATTCGTCCGTGACCGAAGATCAAATTTGCACTTTCTCGTAGACTGTGGAGCTGATGTTAGCATAATTCCAGCTACGTCTCAAAATAAAAAGAAAGCAGAATATCAGTTATATGCTGCTAATGGCACTGAAATTTCAACTTATGGTATAAAGATGTTAAATCTGGATTTGGGATTACGTCGTGATTTTCAATTTCTATTCATAATTGCTGAGGTCACAAAAGGTATTTTGGGCTCTGATTTTCTTCACAAATATAAGACACATAAATAACACAAAATTCATTGATGGGATAACAAATCTCTGTGTGCTAGGTGATATAACTGTTATTTCAAGTGATAACGTTGTAAGCATATTGAATAAATGCATAGAAATTTCCAATTTACTCCTTAAATATCCTGAAATTTCTAGACCTATTCTTTCCCCAAGGAAATAAAACATGATGTTAAACATTTTATTAAAACAAATGGTCAACCTATTCATGCCAAAGCACGACAGCTAGATTCCAAACGACTAGCGATATCTAAAGAAGAGTTTACATTTATGCTCAGCGATGAAATAATTCGACCATCGAATTCGTAATGGTCAAGTCCTTTGCATCTAGCCGCGAAAAAAGATGGGTCCTATAGGCCATGTGGGGATTACCGTCAGTTTAATGCTCAGACGATTCCCGATCGCTATCCCATACCTAGGTTAGAAGATTTCCATCAAATATTAAAAGAAACCAAGATCTTTTCTAAAATTGATTTATTTAAAGCATATTTCCAAATACCCATTGCAGAAGAGCACAAATTTAAAACAGCTATCATCACACCTTTCGGGTTGTATGAATTTAACGTAATGAGTTTTGGCTTGAAAAGTGCTCCTGCAACATTCCAACGATTTATCCATGAAGTTCTCGGAGGATTGGACTTTGTTTTTCCTTATTTAGACGATATATCCATTGCATCCAAAAGCAGTCAAGAGCATGAAATCCATCTTAATTTAGTTTTAGAAAGATTGAATATACTTTTGGCTTAAGAATAAATATTTCGAAATCTGTATTCGCTGTTGAAAAAATCGAATTTTTGGGATATCTAATTACACCCCAAGGTTCTCGTCCTCTGCCAGGCAAAGTTCAAGCTATTATGAATTACAAAAGACCCGAAAACATTCAAGACCTTAGAGTATTTCTTGGAATTCTTAATTTCTATCGTCGTTATCTAAAAGACGCAGCACAGAATCAAGCATTGTTACATGAATACCTTAAAGGTTCTAAAAAGAAGGACAAAAGAAAGATCCAATGGACTGATGAAGCTGAAAAACAGTTTGAAAAGTGCAAAAATAGCCTCGCAAATGCAACATTGTTGTCTTTTCCCAATTCTGAATTACCTCTGTCGCTATTTACAGATGCTTCAGATACAGCAATAGGCGCAGTGTTACAGCAATATGAAAACTCAACTTGGCAGCCAATTGCATTTTATTCTAAAAAGTTAAAGGAAACACAACAAAATTATAGCACGTGTGACAGGGAGTTATTAGGCATATATCTTTCAGTTAAACACTTCAAGCATTATCTGGAAGGAAGAGCATTTACAATTTATACAGACCATAAACCCTTAATATTTGCCTTTCACCAAAAGCTTGATAAAGCGGCACCAAGACAAGTTCGTCAACTTAACTATATCTCCCAGTTTTCGACTGATATTAAATATATAAAAGGTGAAAATAACATTGTAGCCGATACGTTATCCAGGGTTACTGAAGTTTCATCAATAGATTACTATCAAATAGCTGATGCACAAACTCAAGATGAAGAACTGAAGAGCTTGCAAACCATTACTTCCTTGAATTTAAAGGAGTACCCTCTACCTTCACACAAAATTCCCATCAGTTATTACCTTCGTGGAAACACTTATGATGTGATACTTCTTTCACTATATTCACGGCCTATCACATCCAGGAATTAAGTCAACTATAAAATTAATGAATTCAAAATTCATTTGGACTGTCATGAAAAAGGATGTGCAACTGTGGACTCGAACCTGCATTCATTGCCAAAAAGCTAAAATCAATCGCCACACTAAAACAAAATTGGGCGAGTATGAAGTACCTTCAGGAAGATTTTGTGCTGTGCATATAGACCTCAATGGTCCTCTTTCTTCATCGAGAGGGAATATTTACTGTTTAACTTGCATCGACAGATTTTCAAGTTGGACGGAAGCAATTCCTTTAAATAACATTTCAGCAGACACTGCGGCAAGAGCAGTTTATAGCAATTGGATAGCACGTTTTGGAACGCCACACAAACTTATTACCGACCGCGGAACTCAGTTTAGAAGTGAGACATTGCAAACTTTATCCAAAATCTGTGGTATTAAGCTGCAACATACGACAGCCTACCACCCTGCATGTAACCGCAAAGTTGGACGCCTTCATAGAGCATTAAAAATAGCATTAAAAGCTCACAACAATCTGTCTTGGATTGACACGCTACCGACAGTACTTTTGGGTTTGCGTACTGCAATTCGAGAAGATAACAATCATTCAATTGCAGAAATTGTTTATGGAGAGAGTCTCAGACTTCTGGAGAGTTTTTTAGTGAACCAAGTATCCGAACAGCATCGGAAAGTTTTGCTAATGATTTCCAGAAACAAATGGAAACCGTGGGACCAAGGACAACACGTAAAAATTCGAGTCAACACATATTTGTGAATGAACACTTAGAAAATTGCTCTCACGTATTTCAACGTATAGATAGAATTAAAAAGCAATTGGAATCTCTTTACAAAGGACCATTTCCCGTAATTCAGAGTAAGGATAAGTACGTTGTTATTAACATAAAAGGGAAAAATGTGAATGTATCATTAGATCGCTTGAAGCCAGCCTATATTTTAACTGAGGACAACCCTAAGGCGACAACTACTGATCACAATAAGTTGCAGATATCGGATAATAAATCAGATCTGATTCAAAAACAATCTCGCACAGGTAGAACTATTCGTTTACCCTTTCGATTCAAGAACTGACTTTAAGACATTTTTTCCTTTTAAGATTTTAAGTAATATTTGTAGTTAGTATTTTGAGCTTTATGATATCAATGTTAAATAATTGTGCATGTTGGTCACACTACTCATATTTCCCTTCTTCGTAACGTAACATAGTTACTGGTGGGGGAGTAATGTAGTGGCTGAATTATAACTCAGGCAGCATTTAACTTTTTGTTTGTGAATATCTTTTATTTTTATTTATAGCATTTATTTATTATCATATTTACTTTTGTCCATCATATTATATTTTTGTGGCAACAGTAGAAAAATGTAGTTTTTTAGAATTTTGTTGATTTTTCCGATGCAAATAGATTTTTCTCGTAAAGAAAGGAATAAAACGTTTAAATGGAGTATTCGCATTTTTTTATTATTTGATATGCCAAACAAGTTAATGTTGCTTCTTTCATGTTTAAATAAGTAGAAGTCAACACTTTCAAACTCATAAATTCTATTTCTCCTGGCTTACACAGCCAAATCTCATTCGCCTTGTAGCACTGTCCCATGTCCCCCCCCCTTCATAACTTATAAGCACTCAGACTGAGTAGAAGCGCATGTTGTGCTGCCACTCAAGGAAAGCTGTAATATTAGTAGCATTCAAGTGCTTGAAAACAAAACCCTAAGAATGATTGCAGACGACAGGTGGTACCATCGAAATATTGATATTCGAAATGCATTAAATGTTCCCTCCCTTCAGCAGTTCATTCAAAAACTTGCAAAAACATTTTATGGAAAACTGCCGGATATCAATAACCCCGAAATAACCAAAATTCCTGTTGACGATCATAATGATAAACAGAATCGTAAGAGACCAAGAATGACTATCTCACTCTGAGCCCCTCCCCCCGCACTGTTGTGCATTCCTTTCATTAATCTTTTTCTGCCTCAGAAAATTTTTCATACCTTTCTTATCTCCTAGTAAATTAAAAAAAAAAACTTTTAAAATTATTTTTTAAAAACCAAATTAAATTCGTATTTATGTAGCTTGTAACTTTTATTGATTTCATTTACTACTAAATTTGATTTTCCTCGAAGTCCAAATCGATGTGTTCGGAAAATGATCGAGGGAAAATTAATTTCCCCTTTAATGTCGATGTCGAATTTGAGAATTATCTGGCGAATAATTTTACATTGTAACATTGTACATTCGTTACAAACTTTTATCCCTCTGTTTTCTACTGTTTTCGAAATAGGAGCGCTAGTTCCACAGCTTGCTGTCAGGTGACGCTGTAAGCTTAGTTAAGCCTAACGAATATAGCCACTTGACTATACCTACACATTTCTTCTATGTTTACAGCTATAGTCGTTCTGAAATTAAGATAAGAGAGCGTGTGTAAGGGACTTTAGTTGCCATCCTTATATTGAATATATTTTGAAGCAATATAAGATTGTAATAAAGTTATTGCGCGTGAATTCTTGTTTTTAAAAATTTATTTCCACATATTTCTCATTGCAAAAAATATTGCACTTTACCTGTTTAATATTTTTGTCATGTTATTGCATTTTAATAATTTCACTTTTTCTGTCAAAAGAAAGGTTATGATAGGTACATTTCAAAAATAAACATAAGATAAATAAAAAGTAATGATGATTTGCGCAGCTGCACCATTTACATCGTATCTACCAAAATCTAAACTCCTCCCCCTTCTGAAATTGAAATCGTTTGCTCAGGAGAGCATGTGTACAAAGTTGATTGTGACGCAGTCACTTGTAGGATGAAGCGCCCAAGCACCTCCTGTTTAAATTGGATTATCCTGTATAAAAAATAATATGCGTCTAGGAACATCCTCATGAATGTGGCTGACATCTAATTCTAACAGAAAGAAAGTGCAATGGATAGAAAATAATATTTAATTAACCATTATTTGTCTATTTTTTCACTCTTACCACTAGGTTTTTACTTTATATTTTTATATATAGATTTCAGATCGTTTATCTCTCTTTCAGACCATACAATTTAAAAAATAGCTCTTCTAATGAAGATGCTAATGTTTGCAGAAAAGTTTAAAGGGATTTATATTTTCTCTTTGTCGATGATGACATTTCACTTGGCACAATGCCTTCTCGTACTGCCATCTAGTGAGTGTGAGACTTCAATTGAGTCATCGTTTCGATGCCCCGTGCTGTCATCTATCGAAAGGAATTGCAACTAATTACGTTTTCGACTTGACTCGCTCAGCTCTTCGCGTTGCTATTTGTGCCGCGATACATTCATTGTCATTCTCATTCAGGCTAAACAATAAATTACTGTTCTCATCATATTTCATTATTACACAAAGATAACAAACTAACTCCAAAAATTGAACTTTATAGACGTAATACAAGCACGTTTAAAAAAACAAACGATGGTTCTCTGCAGGATGTGCAGGGATTCTTCAATCGGAAGAAATGTCAACTTCCATCCTATGATGTTCCTGATAGAAAAGCATTCTTATATTTGTCTGTGAATGACACTCATTTATATATAATTGAAAATATATGCAACATTAAAATAACAATCTTATTTTCTAAACCAAGGGAAACTTAGTAAGCGATTTGTTTGAAAAAAAATACTTTACATTTACTTCAAAACCTTGCTATCTCTTTTTTTGTCTTCATTCCATATGCTAAAAATATTCAACTACAAACATATTTATGGTAAATTCTTTTTTATAGCATAAATTAATTCCATGGAAATAAAATGTTCTTTTCTTCTGAACAAAACTGAAACCCTTACACATAAAGTTTTACCACTTGTAAAATAAAATATTTTTCAAATTTTTTTTTTATTTAAAAAAATTTTTTTTTTTAATTGTTCTTAAAAAAATGTTACGATCAGGAACTGGATTTGCAGGAGGAAAAACTTCACTGCTAATGCGCTAGTACATTCTGCAATAATCTTGAAATTCTTACACCAACCCGATATGGTCCTGGTTAGGCTACGAGGCTTAATTTTAATAAAAAATTTCTCGTATAATTATGAAATTGATTCATTAGCGGAACTCTCCTCGGATCATATCCAGTTATACTAAAGTTCGACTTCAATATTGTCCCCTTACTTAAGGCTTGCCTCGTAGAATTTTAAAAATGCCTTTTCCTAAGAGAGGCGCTGATGTTTACTAGGTCGTGACGTCATCGTTTTCATCAAATTTACAACCTTTTTGACAAAAAGGAAATAAATGGTACTTTCTGGCACTTCAGAAGAACTGAAGGGTTCCCTACCCCCATAAAAGTACCACAGTGACCCCTCACATTCTTACATTGTAAAAGAGAGGGTCCTGCTTTGCCATTGGCTATAAAGGAGGAGGATCGGACAGAACTGTTAACTTCCCGTTCTGTCGGAAAATTGTATGAAAGATATTTTTTTAGCTAGTTTTAGAAACTTAAGGAAAACAAACGCATATACTTTGATGATTGCATTTTTTTTCCGAACTAAACTTATGACGGAGTAAATTCCAAGAGTATACCTGAAAATTTGAATAACAGTAATTATACTTCTAAAATAATAGTAAATAGAATTCAAATTCACAAATTAATAATATTAGTTAGCTTTCCTAGTTCAGAATTTTGCGTTAAGTGAAATAGTTCATTTAAAAGGGTATAGTGACACTTCCCAATATACGTTTACGTACAAGTCATAAAACTGTCCATCAACGCTCTTTTGACAGACGGTTTTGCAACTGATAAGAACAAGTTTCGGTAGTGGTTGCAACACTTTAAACGTTATCTTCAATCATGACATTTGGCGAAATTTAACATTCGAAAATCTTGGGATGATATTTCTTCTCATATATAATACTAGCAGGATGCCAGGCGTTGCTCGGTCTTTTTAGCATCAAAATTTTACGGGTGACTAGAAACGGAACTATGTTACATTAAAACATGCTATTTATATAATACTGAAAAATATGAATTTAATGGATATTGAAATTTATCCGAAAATGCTTTACTTTTTTAAAATTTTATTTTTTGTTTCAATTCGTGAAAAACTAAATAAAATATCTTAAAAAAAGAAACTAATTTTGCCAAAAACAATATCAACACAATTATTTAAAAAAATCACTTAAATAAGATTCCAGCATTTTTCCAAATGTTGAATTTTGCAAACTATTAAAGTCTTTTTTTTTTTTTCATTTTTTCTTAGTCGAAATGTCTAAAAGGAAAGAAACCCGAATTATAACAACTGCGACTTATTAAGTAGTACAGAATGAGTAACGAGCGAGAAAAATGTATAAATATTTCACCTAATTGATCATTTGTTGCAATGAATGTCTGTGAAAGATATTAGATAAATTCAAGTTTAATTTTCTTCTCGATGCATCATTGAATGGAAAACGAAATATATTGCTGGCAGTCAAAAATACTAAGCAAAAAAAATACAAGCTAAAAATTTGC
Organism: Araneus ventricosus; assembly: GCA_013235015.1. Lineage (NCBI taxonomy): Eukaryota > Metazoa > Arthropoda > Arachnida > Araneae > Araneidae > Araneus > Araneus ventricosus. The sequence goes on from BGPR01010511.1 coordinate 13,894, forward strand.
AAAAATTATTAAGTAGTACAGAATGAGTAACGAGCGAGAAAAATGTATAAATATTTCACCTAATTGATCATTTGTTGCAATGAATGTCTGTGAAAGATATTAGATAAATTCAAGTTTAATTTTCTTCTTGATGCATCATTGAATGGAAAACGAAATATATTGCTGGCAGTCAAAAATACTAAGCAAAAATTTGAATTGTACAATAATATACGAACGTAGTGTATGTTTTTAATGGATTAAAAATATATGTAAAATAATTCATTGAGTTTGAAGAAGTGAAGAAAGTTAAGACTTCAGAATGCAAAGACAATACAATTTTTATTTATGCTCGATAAATCAAAATTACAGTAATTAAAAATAGAATAAACTACATTTTTAGGGTTTTTTTTTTACTTTGGTTAATATTTAGTCTGATCTTCAAGTATTTTATTCTTAAGTATTTAAAATAAAAAAATTATATTTAAACAAGGAAAAACTTTTCCTTGTTTGATGAATTCTTATAAGGCATTATTATAGAAAGTTATAAGGTAAGTTTTATGAGGTATCATATTTAGTCTTAGTAACTTTGCACTTGCTCTTTTAATTTTCTTTATGAAAGTCCCAAATGTAGTCAAGTAACTGTCCATATCATCTAATTGGACGTTTATCGACATCAACTTCCCTTTTTCATTCATCACTAACCGCCTTCGACGACCAGCTTGTTTACAGGGAATATGGTTTAAATCGAAGACATTTAATCCATGCTTGGCCTTATACTTGTTCTGTTCGTTGTCTACATAAATGCCCCTATGGAGTTAGATAACTAACGATGTCATATAACATCTAATTGCACGTTGTTCGGCACTATCTTCAGTTTCTTATTCCTGTTTCAAAATATGGATATGATTTCAGCATTAAAAAGAGCAGCACATTTTATGTCCAGCTGCATGTAACGTGGATTGAAACATGCTGAAAAGAGAATGAAAGCATAGCAACCAAAATCATTCAGCTAACTGGATATATTTCTTAATATACATAATATCTCAGAGAGCTTACAGATTCCATAAAAATTTTTATGAAATAAGATATGAAAGCAAAATGTATTAGGATAGTATTGTACTGCAATTTAATTGATATAATTCAAATGGTAATTTTTTGAAATTTCAGATGACTTAAAAATGACTTTTTTGCTGCAATACTTTCGGAAGTTATTGAAGAAAAATGCCAAAATTTCGCTTAATTTTAAATTAAATTTCTAATTAAAATTTCCAAAGAAAGGGTTCCGAGGTGCACATTTCCACCCTCCATAGTATGTTTGTGCCAAATTTCATAATTATAGGTTTGGCAATCTGCCTTGTAGAGTCTCGAGACACAGACATATATACAGAAACACACACACCTCATTCTCCTTTATTATTAGTAGAGATTTCATTATGCAAAATAAGTATTTGATTTCCTCATAAAAATGACGTGGCACATTTTACATTCAGAAGCATAGCTAAATTAAAATATGTAAATAAAAAACTAAACATTAAGAACCATGATCTTTGAGGTTACTGAATATATTTACTAAAATGCTTATTATCTTAGAGGATCTGTTTAATACTTCACAGGGAAATTAAGGAAACGAAAAAGTAAAATCCATTTGAATAACATCTTAGCCTTCAATAATAGAAGAAGAAACAAGATTATTAACTATTTTTTATTAAAAATGAAAATGGCTTGAATTTCAATGCAACAAGGAAAAGTATTGTTGAAAATTATGTATAAAAATATATTTGGAAATTTATTAAAATAAGGGGGAAAATGGCACTACCACTAACTAGAATCATTAAAAAGATATTTTTTTTGAATTTCAGATGACTCATATATGTCTAATAATAACTAAGGAAGTTATAAAGGAAAACCACAAAAAATTTGCTTAATCTTTAATTAATTAATATTTCAAAATGCCTCTTCTTCTTCCCACTTTGCGTAATATGTCTGTGCGAAAATTGGTAGCTCTAAGTTTGACAGTTTGTCATGTACAACACCAACAAACACACACACACATATGCTTTTATTAGAAATGTTTAGAGAGAGATGTTTTGCGCTTTCAGCTTATTAAAAATTATACGAATTCATAATTAAATTGTAGTTAGTTTATAGAAAGAAATTAATGCTATTAAAATTGTGGCCTAACCAGCTGGTCTCCGAAACCGGCTAATATTATATAAAAATATGAATAGCTAATATTAAAGAGCATATATTTTTTATGGAAAATATGAAGGTTTTATTTTTTGTTTTAATTCCTTATTCACATTCACTAACATGATTTCAAATGATTTAGTTTTTCCCTTGTATTTTTATAAAAAATAAGGAGAAAACTATGTAAATTAAGAATTTTCTATACCTTTAGGCTGTTCGAACATATTTCATTAATATTTTAAATTATTCATAAAAGTTTTTTCTGAAATATTTAAGAGACTCTGAAACATCAATTACTTATCACGTCCAGAGAAACTGTCTCTTTTTTCGGTCTGCTCGCCAAGCATACTTACCAAGAGTCAGAAGTTCTAGCAAGCCTACACTAACCCCTACTAAACCCCTCTTGTGGGATGAGCTACAGAAGATTTATTGCGCCTTAATGAGTTGTACGGAAACATATCTGTACGCAAATGTCATACAATCATTTAAAAGTAATCACAAACATTCCATAAAAAAACCCACTTTTCTGCGATGAAATTCCTAAAACGCTTAATAATTGGTAAACACTTAAATAAATCAAACTTTAAATGTCAGATTTTCTTACGGGAAGTTAGGAGGAATACTTACGTAACAAAAATATATCATTGTATTCTACACATGTCTGAAGTTATGGCAGATAACATTGATTATTAAATAAAAAAAATGAAACGACCATTCTGAAGATATAGTTCACGAAATTGAAAAAATTTTGACTTTCTAAGCAAAACTGTTAAATTCTCCATACTCTATGGGCGAAGGGATCGGCGTGCGTAATAAATAAATATCTAAAATAAACAAAACTGAACCAGTTCCAATCTGCTTCACACTCATATAATGCAATATTTAATTTTCGAAAATATAGCATCACAGTTTCTTTCCTGTAATATTTCGCGAAAGCGTTCCAAAGGTAATATCTCCAAATGGACTCTTTGAAGTTACATCCTATTTATAATTGTGGTGGTTTCAGCTCCTTGGGGCCGAGGCCCCACCATCTGAAAATCTAATGCATTAGAGCTTAAGTGGAAATGAAAACTAGACCTGATAATCAAAATGCATAAACCAGTGTGAGGAAGATCAAATTTAGGAATAAATTAAATCAATAAAAAGTTACAAACTACATAAATACAAAAATATTTATAATACTTATAATAATAATAATTTTTAAAGAATATAATAGGAAATTAGAAAGTTGTGAAAAATTATCTAAGGCAGAAAAAGGTTAAAGAAAGGAATGCACAACAGTACGGGGGGAAACTCAGAGTGATATAGTCATTCTTGGTCTCTTACGATTCTGTTTATCATTATGATCATAAACAGGAATTTTGGCTAATTCGTAGTTATTGATATCCGGCAGTTTTCCATAGAAATTTTTACCAAGTTTTTGAAGGAACTGCTGAAGGGAGGGGACATTTAATGCATTTCGTATATCAATATTTCGTTGGTACCACTTGGCGTTTGCAATCATTCTTAGGGTTTTGTTTTCAAGCACCTGAATGCTTTGTAAGTTTCTTCTGGCAGTGCAGGCCCAAATGGGACTCGCGTAAGTGAGAATTGGCTGCCTAGTCTCATCCTGTTTTGTATATTAATTATATTACTTATGGTGTTAATCATTGTGATAAAAGTAACAATAAAAGTTGGCTGAAATAGTTTCCCTTATTTTAGAAAGATTATTTGGACAATAGAATCTATTTTCTAAACTTCAACCCGAGATACTTTCAATGATGCAGGGGAGGAGAGAGAATATAAGGCGCGTGGTCCCCCCCAGTGTTAATATTAAAGGCAATTTGTAATAAAGAAATCAGAAATCAAGATGAAGGAGAAAATAAAAACAGTAAATTTTTTCACTGATTTTTTGAGATAAATTTATCCGTATTTGTAAAGCCGAAGTGGCCATTTTTCATATGAATTAGAATTTAGGTAATTGAATTAAATGTAATTAAATTAATCGATTAACTGCTATTTAAGTTTCGAAAATATTAAAATAGTGTATTGTCATTGATAGTATACAAAATATCAGAACTCTGGCACAGAGATGGGGAACCTCTGGCCTTGAGTCTGCATGCGGCTTTCTTGGGATTTTTATGCGGTCCAGTCAACGAAGGCCAAAAATCAACGAATAGAAAAAAAATGGAGTAGTTTTGAAATTTGGCACAGTTGTTAGGGGTAATGCCCTAAGCGACATACTAAAAGTTCCCGCCCGTGGTGGTGCGCGGGGGGTACTAAGGGGTTTAAAGGGGGTGTTTTCAGTTTTTCTTAAATATCTCGAAAACTATGGGCTCTATAAAAAACACTCAATTACAAAATTAAACTACATGAAATTTCCTACAAAAAAAGTCCTACGTTGCTTTTATAGCATCAATAGTTCAGAAGATACAGGGGGGATTTAAAGTTAATATTTCTAAAACTCCTTATTGTAATGGTAAAATGGATTAAAAGTGCTGAATCAATAACCGTCATAATAACCTCATGTCTATATAATAATTATACAAGGATAGTATTATATGTGTCTTAGCGGGAGGTGACAAACCCATTTCATGAACAATTATGCTCCCTTCCTCCCTTCACATCCATTCCTCTTCGCAATTTTCCCGATACTCTTAGTCCAGTCAACGAATTGCTAATTTAAAAAAAGTTGGTGTTTTGAAATTTGGAATTGGGGAGAGTGCCCTAAACGACATACTAAAAGTCCCCGCTGGTGGAGGGTTCTCATAGGGTACGAGGCGTTCAAAGTGGGGATTTCTCAGTTTTTCTTACATATCTCGAAAACAATGGATCCTAGCGAAAAAAACCTAAGTATAAATTAAACTAAATTAAATTTCCTACAAAAATAGTCCTACACATTGCTCTTAGGATGAATAGTTTAGAATATTACAGCAGTTTGAAAAAGTACATAATTAAAATAAGTGGCTGAAAATGCTAGTTTTATTTTTATGAAAGAAAATTTATATTTTAAAACAGTTGCTATCTCTTACAATATATCTACAACATATTATATCTTTCTATAACATAATATATATATACATACATATGTAAAAAAAAAGCATAACCCATTTTCACACTTGCTCGCAATTAAATTTCACCATGTTTTTCAAGTATACGATCAAATTTGAACGCATTCTCTTCTTCTAGAGGTGCACCTTTGGTACAGGTACCATTAAAGGTGCCAAAACAGAAACACATTGCTAAACGTGCGTTGCTTCGCGGCTCCTTTGTTTGGAGGAATTTTGGAAAGATCAACTTTGATCTTGTTTGATGATTTGAGAAATGCTGCATATCTACGATTATTCAAATTATGTTCAACAGCAACGGCTTTGTACTAGGAACATCTTCTCACTGGCTTGTGAAATAGCTTCTGGTGTTGATGAGGGGTTATAAAAGATGTAAGCAATGTTTTTATCTGGCTTAGTTGATTTTTGAACAATGTATAGTGCTTAGCTTTTTCTATAAATATCTGGTGTAATGTCGCAGCCACGGAATGCATGGAGAAGGAGGATGGTTTGGGCAAAATAATGTTCTTTCTGCAGCTTTCTTCTGAAAAATAATTTATCTTCGACATTTCCCTTGCCAGGTCTTATAAAATAAATGTTACTTTCCGGTGATGCCAAAGCAATCAGTAACACGACTAGGTCTACGTCTTTCCCTTGGGATGAGAAGTTGCTTTTTCTAACCCAGATCTCACAATATAAGTATAAGCATCCCCTGTAGAGACTCTCTTTTCAGTTCCTTTAGCATCCATTTTCTGTGTTAGTAATTGAGCATGCCTGGTCTTATTTCTTCAATGGCAAGAAAATGTTTCTGTCCAACTGTGACAAACTGGTTGCGAGCTTTTTAGTTAAACTAGGCATAAATATGTATATTTAGATTATACTGTCTAAATACGCGCATTTGGAGCGTTAACAAAACCAAAAGACTGAGTAGAAGGGACCTAGTGGAGGGGAACGGACCTGAGGGGAGGAAGGGAGCAAGCACACTGTTCATCAAATAGGTTTGTCGCCCCCTTTCTGATACCACCACTACTCTCGACTCAAACAATACTACCCTCGTATAATTATTGTATAGGCATGAGGTCTTTCTGAGGGTTGTTGCTTCAGCACTTTTAATTGATTTTAGTATTAAAATAAAGAATTTTTGAAATATTCACTTTTAACCCCCCAACCCGCATCTTCTAAGCTTTCATTCTACAAAAAATACGGACAAAATACGGAAATATAAACAGAAGCCCTTTTTCACAACGATGGAACCAGGATCAATTACCCTCAAGCATACACATCCCAGAAAAACGCAAATCCCGTTTCAGCGCTGACCCCACATCCCATGCGTTTAATTAAGGTTTCTATATTTTAAGTTGGCGAAAGAAAATAAGAAAATCTACTCAGGACCAAACCGCCAAGCCTTAAAATTTTATTTCTTCACTGATTCGAATGAATCAGATGCAGCGCCTCCTAGCGAACAAAAAAGAGTATTTTAATGATTTCAATGTATTATTCGGTTTATAATTATAATGAAGTATCAATACAAACAAAATAATGCAATATATTGTGGGAAAAGGTACTTTGTAGATCGCCACAGAGTTTCAAAGCAGTTAAATGTTTTTTTCCAAAAAGAAATATACATTTTTAATTATTAATTACATCCCTCTTTGCGTATTTATTTTGACCTTCGTATAATTTTTATACAGAAACGGTTTTCAACTAATTATAGTAGAATATTTCTGTAACAATCATAGGAAATTTTGTAATCATCAGCAATTTTTTTCTACCCCAAAATATGGCTTCGGTGGAGCCCTTCGTTTCATCTATTCGAGAACAGTTAGGCGAAAAGTTTCCACTAAATAGGACAATTTGAAAACCCACCTAAATTCTAACGTCACACTCCTTACCCCGTCTATCTCGAATAATGATGACCTAGATAATGAAATTAGCAAACTGACTGAAAATATTATCAATGCTTATAACAGTAGCTCTAGAACGCTAAAAGAACATGAAGAATTATATGATCCGTCGTATATTCTTAAATTAAAAACTGAGAGAAACAGAGCAAAGAGGGTCTGGAAGAGAAACATCCCACCTCCAAAAATCAATACATCAGAGCGCAGACTAGGTTCAAAACAGCCATTGACGAATTCAATCAAAGCAACTACGCTGCACAAACCAGCCAGCTAAATGTTTACGATGGCACCCTTTCGAAAAGGACCAAAAGACTCAAAAATAAGCGCTCAATAATACTTCAGCTTTCTAATCCGCAAACAAATGCACTAGCGCACACTGACTCAAAAAAAGCAGAAGTGACTGCCACTCATTTTGAGAGTCAATTTACCTTGAATGATCTCACGTACCCCAATATTGAGAAAACTTTTCAAAATTCTGTCGAAACATTCCAGCAATATACTCTCCCCGCAAAGTTTAAAAAGGTCCGTCCCTCAGAAATAATTGATTTCATAAAACGAACTAAAATCAAAAAGGCCCCTGGAACTGACTCGATTACTAATAAAATGCTCAGAAACCTCCCCCTTAATATTATTTTAAAATTGACAGTATCTTTAACATAATGCTAAAACTTAGATATTTTCCTAGATGTTGGAAAACCGCCAGGATACTTCCTATCATTAAACCAGGAAAAGATCCAACTCAACCAGTTAGCTACAGGCCTATCTCTCTTTTACCAACACTCAGTAAACTCGGATGAAAGCTAATCCTAAATAGATATGTGAAGCATGCTAATAAAATGAGAATCCCGATCCCACAGCAATCTGGCTTTACTGCCCAGCTTTCTACAAGCACCAAGTTCTCCGTGTTGTTGAACACATTCATGAGGGGAAAAATCCAACCTAGTGACAGCTGCCATTTTCCTCGCTATAGCTAAGGCTTTCGACAAAGTATGACTCAAGGCCTCATCCATAAATTAATTGCATATAAATTCCTCAGATATATCATCGAAATTATACACTCCTATTTAACAGATAGATAGTTCACTGTAATTGTCAAGAGGACCGATTCCTCTCCCAGAACACTTAATGCAGGATTACCACGGGGGGATTTTAGCTCCCATAAATTTTCTTCTGTATATGAACGACATCCCCCAACAGAGAAATATTATAATCAGCACGCACGCTGACGATATGGCCCTACTTGCACAAGGTAAAACGCCTAGTCAAGCCCTCACTCCCTCCAAAATTACCTCACTAAATTAGAAGCCTGGCTGATTCGTTGGAAAATAAAGTTAAATGTAGATAAAACAGAAGCTATCCTATTTTTTAAGAAAAAGAATGATTAGCCAAAAATTACTATTTTTGATACTTCAGTTGATTGGAAAAATGAGATTAAATACCGCGGAGTTGTCTTAGACAAAAACCTCACTTTCAAATCTCACGCTAAGCATGTCAGAGAAAAATTTTATGAAGGCCTTCGTGCCCAATATTCGCTAATCTGCAGAAATTCCAGTCTCATCATCGACAACAAGGTGCTGATTTATTTAGTTTATCTTCGCCCAATTCTAGTTTATACAAGCCCTTTATGGGGATGTACTTCCAAATCAAACGCAACCCAAATCCAGGCTGTGGAAAATAAACACCTTACGAATGATTAGTAAAGCTAGATGGTATCATAGAAACGAAGAAATTAGAACTATATTAAAAGTCCCCTCTGTCACCAAATTTATTCGAAAACTGTCTGACAAATTCTATGCTGACCTCTTGAAAGTATTTAATGCTTCCATCTAAAATCCCAATTTATGATCTAACATACCCCTGCAATAGAAAGCGGCAGAGATACTCTCTCCCTCTCTAAACTCCTTCCATGATTAAATCTTCTGGTAGATTTTAATCTCGTCCATTAACTTTAATTTAATTTAAAAATGTAATAAAATGAAAAATTATTTAATAAAAAAAAATCTTGCTTATGGTACTCCAATTCACTGCCTTATGGCTTCTCTGTCATTTTCACATTACCTCAGAAGATTCCTATTGCAACCTAACTAGCTAAGACCTACAACCGCTTCAACCCTGACACCCCTTCAGATGACCATTGTGTTCCTGACTTCAGCCCGGTGCTTCATGATGCTCCGTGCCTGCCTGCCGATTCACCTGTCTCACCTGCCCAGTTACTCCTTCAACTGATCAACGACTGTGAACCTGTCACTCTTTTCCTCCTCCCACAACGTTCCATTGTGCTCTGTACCTGTCTTCCAGCTGACTCTTCCCCACCATATAGTGTAAACCAGACCCATCTTTCCCACGGAAAATATATTAGCCTCATTGTTATCTCAAAAAGTGAAATTAATCTCCCTCATGTCTGCCATGCATCAAGAAATGCAAGTTGTGGGACTTGCAGCCCCAATGAATTGCGTTTCCCTTCGACAATCTCTTCCTAATGCAGAGATTCTGAGAGATTCTGTCAGAGACAAACTGTTCATCTTTGGCTCTCATAATAGGGCCACTAATTGGAATGTTCTTATCCCGTGCTTGTTTAAACCACTTAAGAACACAACCGTCCACATCTGGGCAGTCAGGTCCTCTCATTCTTTTTCTATTTTTTCCAGTGCCATTTTCACTGCTCCAAATTTTATCTCTGTTCTTCAAATATGTCGATAACGTGTTGGATGGAATTCCAAATTCTTTGGCGATTTCCGATTTCTTTTTAAGGCCTTTTTCCATTTCCTTAATCACCGCTACCTTCTGAGCTAATGTTAATGACTTATAAGCAGCTTTATCTTTTGGCAATGCCACAGTAAGAGCATAGAAAGATTGAGTTTCCCTTCAACAATTGTAATTGGTTATGGTTCAACACAATTGAATGGTAAAAAGGAATGAAATATAAGGGGATAATTCTGGATAAGCAACTAAACTTAGGAGCCTATACTAGCCAGATCAAGGAAAAATATAACAAAGCATTCCGCGCCTAATACTCTTTAATCTGTAGGAACTCTAGCTTAATCTCAACAACAAGGTACTGATCTATTTAGCGTATCTCAGACCAATATTCACTTAAGCGATTCCCATTTGGGCCTGCACCGCCAAAAGTAATTTACGAAGCATTCCGGTGCTTGAAAATAAAACCCTAAGAATGATTGCAAACGCCAGGTGGTACCATCGAAATATTGATATACGAAATGCATGAAATGTTCCCTCCCTTCAGCAGTTCATTCAAAAACGGGCGAAAAAATTTTATGGAAAACTGCCAAATATCAATAACCCGGAAATAGCCAAAATTCCTTTTTTATGATCATAATAATAAACAGAATCGTAAGAGACCAAGAATGTGTGTTTCTATTTCACTCTGAGTCCCCCCCACCTGCATTGTTGTGCATTCCTTTCTTTAACTTTTTTGTTCCTCAGATCAGTGGCGGATTGGCGAGGTTGCCAGCTTGCCCAATGGCAAGTGGGCCCCTTAAACAGAAGATAATTTGGGCCGCCCAGGAAGTGTGGGAGGGGAAAAAAGAACTCTTTCTCTATAGTAAGCCATTTTAAAGCAAACAAATAAAATAGCCCTGTACGCAAGGCCCATGTTTCGGCGTTCAGTCATTTTGGATTTATTGCCGTCGTAATTCGACCAGCCGAACAGCGGGTGGTCGAATACGCATACGCAATTACAACTGCCCGTAGGAACTATACTTATTTCTCTGTCCACTTCCTTCTACCTTCCGATCATTTACAGAATGTTGCGATGGCTGCACAAGCCCTCGGGCTTGTGGAACAGGGTACCTCTTCTGTGCAAAGTCGAGCCGCAATACTCATTAAGATTTCTTGTTGGTTTCGAAAGCCCCCGGAAAGACGGAAGGAAATGCATCCCTTTGTGCAGAAAGGGTGCGGTTCTTGTAAGAGATAGCTTTAAGAGGTGTTTTTTCTTTCTTTTTCTGTAGTTTCATTTTACTGTCAGAAACCCGACAAACGAGGGAACTCGCCTCTAGGAAAAGGTTTTCTTGGCTAAAATTGTGACTAGGACACTAAATGACATCTATGAAAAGACGACACTCGCGCTTTTCTTTATGCGCTTGGGAGGAGTTTGCGTTTAGAAGAGTAAAGGCCCTCTGTCTTATTGGTCTGACTTTCATGGAAAATAATTGGTGAGGAAAGTGTTATTTCTGTTTTTAGTCGTAGGAGAGTAAAGACATATGTAGCGTATCTTTCAAAAAGGAAAGAAAAAAATTTTGAGAGGTAAGCTGTAATTATCATTTCTCTATTTTTACATTGCTTTTGTAGCAGTAAACAAAATATTAACAAACTTTAAATTCTCCAACTTATTTAATTTTTGTTAAGTTAAAAGTATTAATTGCTACAAAAGACTGAGAAAATAATTAGTTGTGCGAAAAAAGAAGAAGAAAACAGTAGATAGGAAATGTATTAGCATTTGAGATAAATTTTGATACAGTAGTATGTTTTTGTGTCTATTAAAACTAATGACATAAGTCTTTACATTCAACAGTTAAAAAAGTCTAAAAAACATGAGATTCAATGAAGATTATTTTTTAAATTTTGCATAATTATAATCTGCAATTATTGCGTATTATTAAGCTTATTATAAAGTGAAAATTTAATCTCATCATATCAAATAAATCAATTGCATAATCTCCAGGAATATTATATTGCCTCAAGTGGAAAGATGAGCTTAATGTCATTGCTAAACAGTAAATTTTTTAAAATAACATAGAAAGTCTTTCAAAAACTAAATTTATTTGAAGTAACGAAGAAAGAAAGAAAAAGACTGGACTTAAAGAAAAAAAATGGCGAAACAATGAAATTGGACTACATATTGATACAACAAAAGAAGTTTTTTACATTATAAGGATGTATTTTGTACAAATCTCTAGTTTTACTCGATCTTTATGAAATTTGGCACACATGCTCTTCAAAAAAAGATGAAAATAATTGTCAACTTTTTAAAGTTCAAAAGTAAAGTAAAATTTCAGTTACTTAAAAATTAAGCAAAATTTTAGCGTTTTTCGCAATATTTTCAAAAAAATACTATCTAAGAAAATGATATTTGAATTACTTATAATTCAAAATTATCTTTTTAATGATACCAGTTTAATTACAAATTGCTGAAACATTACCAGTACAAATAAGTTTAATTTTAAAATCATACAAAGAAGTTTGTTTTAAAGGTTTCTGGCTCTTTCAACAGATGCCCTACTAATGGGCAGCATTTCTCCTTCATACTTTGTCGCTAACACCGTATACGAAATATTTAACTTCCGGAATTTAAAATCAAATAACTTTAATCATATTTTCGCTATTTTAAACGTAGAAAGTTAAGGGGAGTTAAAAGGGATTTATTTTTAAGACGCGGAAAAATTAAATATATAATTAAAAAAATTAAATTAAATCCATAATTATTAAATATTATAGATTTAAATTAATATAATTAAATATAAAAAATTAGATAAAATAATATATATATATATATATATATATATAAAGTAAAAAAATATAGTAAAAAAATACCTTTCAAAATCATTAAGAAAAAAGCAAACTACTTTTGTGTATATGTAGATTGTAACTTCTTATTGATATCATTTACTCCTATATTTGATTTTCCTCACACTGGCTTATGCATTTTGATTATCAGGTCTAGTTTTCTTTTCCACTTAAGACCTATTGTACTAGATTTTCAGATGGTGGGGCCGTCAAGATGTGTTTAATAATTCAAATTTGTTGTTATATTTTAATTTAATGATTAAAATATTATTAAATTTTTTGATCTACTTACATATGAGTTCAGCCTACAGCACTCCATATATTTTTTTCTGTAATATCTAATTTACACTTCATAATATCACCCTAATGATATCAATTTTTTGGCGCCGAATTTTATTTTTTTCTCTTCACTTAAAAAAGTGAAACTTGTAAAATAGAAATGAAACTTACACTTTTTAGAGGATTTTAAAAGTGTGAAAGTTTTTGTTAACAAATTTTCGGAGTTTCCAAATTGTTTGCACCCTTTTTACCACACTCTCCCCTTTCCACAATTGACGCCACTGACTTAGTGATCCACGGGCTAGTATTAAAATAATAATGAATAGAATTTGATCCATTTATCAAAAAGTTTCGCCGTCACTGCCCTAGACTTTATTGGTAATTCAATTAGCATTGCGTCATAGGAGTATCTCGTTCAGAATGGACATGTTCTTCGCCGCTTTTACCGACTATGAAACAGGCGTTTCGGAGTGCCATCTAGTGAGTTAGTGTGGGAGTTCCAGTTATTAATCGTTTTGGTACTAAAGACTAGATTGAACTCCGTGCTGCCACCTATCGAATTGAATTGCAATTAAGTACGTTTTGGATTTTACACTCTCAGCACTTCGCGCTGCTATTTGAGACGCGATACTTACTTCCAGACGGGCATTTTAATTCCGCACATCGCAAAATGAGCAGGCTTTTCTGAGCTTGCGCCGTCGAAATTGATGGGGTCAGAAAAGAACGAGGGAAAAGTAACTTTCCTACTGTTTTCGAGTTAGTTCCACAGCTTGCTGTCAGGTGACGCTGTAAGCTTAGTTAAGCCTAGCGGATATAGCCAGTTTAACATACATACACATTTCTTCTAATGATTATAGCTGTAATCGTTCTGAAATTAAGATAAGAGAGGGTGTGTAGGATACTTTAATGGTCACCCAGTATATTCAATTATATTTTGATGCAATAAGTGATTGAAAATAAATTTATTGCGCATGAATTCGTGTTTTTCATTTTATTTCCACATGTTTCGTATTGCAAAAAATATTGCACACTCTTTAATACTTTTTTCATGTTATTTTAATTTTAAAATTTCACATGATCTATTTAAAAGAAGTTATTGCAGGTAAATTTCAAAAATAAACATCAGATAAATAAAAGCAGTGATGATTTGCAGGGTTGCGCCATGTAGTGTATCCACCAACTCTTTTTTTTTTTTTCCTTTTGAAACCGAAATCGTTTACTCAGGAGAGCATCTTTTCAAATTTGATTGGGATGCATTCGTATTGCACATGAAATGAATAAACACCTCTTGCTTAAATTGGATCATTTTGTATAATAAAAAGATAGTTAGCACATTCTGATGAACGGAGCTTATATCTAAAATTAACCGAAAGTAATACATGATCTTAAATTAACCATTATTTGACTATTATTTTACATATACCACTATATTATTAAATTTTATATTTATATATAAATTTAAGTTGCTAACTTTCTTCGCGGTTGTTCGTTTGTTCTTTAACGATAGCTCTTCCGTTGGAGACGCTAAAATGAGATTTCACAAGGGTGACGTGTCGGATTCGTTCCTTTCGTCGACTTGGATCCGATCCGAAACGTAAATTGATTTATTGACCATCATTTCTTTAATAATAATATCTTTATTACTGAACTTGTATTTCATAAAATAATTATGAATCGTAATTAATAATATTTTAATTTTAATTAAATAATTAATGAATTATATTGATAATAATTTTGATTAATAATTATAATTATATAATTATCTATATTGATAATAATTTTAATTGTTAATTTTAATTACTTATTATAATTTTTAATTGACATTTCTGTTAAATATTTAAAATTCCGTTAGTGCATTTAATGAAACTTTGCTAAAATCTTCGGCATTTTGAGACGCTTTTGATTTCTACAATAAAAAAATCTTTTAATCATCATCAGGGAAAATTAAACAACCCTTTGCAGTTTTCAAAGATCCACTGCTGTTAAAATCTATTATTAACTGCATTCACAAAATGTAAATTTTTTGTGAATTTCTGTCAGTTGAATTTCAGCATTTAAATGTTGAGCAAATTGTAGGTGTCATTTAAATATGTCTTTTCCATTACGTGCCAACGTTGCAAGGTCGGCAGGACGCCGTCTTAGTAGCTTTCCTGACAAGGGCTCGAGCCTCCGCAAAAATTGTCCCATTATGTCTTGTTCCGATCGCTACAAGGCTAATGATTTCCACGATTAAATTTAGGGTCATCTCTTTTATAATTTTTTAAACACATTTTCAACTTTTTATTCTATTTTACTCTTTATTATTCAATTTATTATTAGATAAATTTTAAATTTTTCCTATTCTTAGTTCCCTCGTTCAAAATCAAAAGGTATAAAAAAATTTTCGATGTCCTTTAAATTACTCACATGGAAGAAATATTATTTCTTAATAATTTCTAAATTGCGTTCCTATTTGTTGACTTATCTTAAACTTGTATACCAAAAATTTTTCATTGTTTGAAAAAGTACAAACTCAAAATGTTTTCTTAACTAGTTTTTATCAAATCCATTAATTTAAATTTATCGAGATTCATTTAATGAAATGATTTTTTGATATTGTAATCTCGAGTTAAAAATAAAAAAATATAATAATTTTTAATTACAGTTATTATTAATTTATTTTATTAAGACGTACGTCAAAGGAGGTAGTTTAACAATTTTTATAATATATTGCAAGTCCTTTTTTTTTCTGCAATTCATCAGATTTCTCAATTTCTTTCTGGTTAGAAGAGAAAGCCATTTTGATAGCAGATTATTCTAAATCATCTGTTTGCCCAAATATGTGATGTTATACGTAATGTTAAAATACTACGAAGTGGAGAAACTCTCAGGTCATGCAGATTGAAGGGGTGTAATTAAAATGGCGGCAGAATGGTCATCAAGTTAAGTTAGAACATCAGGTATACTTTTAAACTAGAAACTTTAGCATGCTCTTCGAAATTATATAGTTTATCATTGCCCAAGTGTAAAGAAAAAGAAGTCTTAAAATAACTGAATAAGAAAATTTTAATGTCCAAGAATATGCTAAAAATACAAAAACATTTTGAAGAATAAAAAATCTAATCAGAGAGGCGGAGTTTATGATATTTAATAAAACTGTGCTGTTTCTGGTTCTTTATTTCCAATATTACACTGGAGCATACATAAAGTCTAGCCTTTTTAATTAGCTTTTAATTTGGGATAATCATTAAACGCTTATAACATTTAAATTCGCTACTGTGAAAGATGGGAACATGAGTAAACACTGATGAAAGTAAAGAGAGTTGTTATTTTTTTTTTCAGGCTTTACTGTTATAAGAATTTTTTCAAGCAATATCAAAAGCCTTGAAATTTAATAGTCACAAAAAATTCTTTACTCCATTTGGAATCAAGAAAGAAACTAAAAAATTAGAATCATTGATCCACCCAACTATTCTACGATAAAAAACCTCAGAAATCGATCTGTATGCACAGCGTAAATGATTGTTTTTATTCAAATCAACCGAGTCTTAGTATCCTCTCTCCGCGAACCGCGAAGAAACTTATCTGCTGCAACAAAACATGGTGATTTCACAGACAAGACGCCCTGCAAGAGCAACATTATTTTCTTATCTCCTTCTCCCTCCCACCCAATGCACCTGTCGTTCACTCAGGAACGAGAAGTCCGCATTGGAACTCGGAGTCCGGATACGTACGGGAAATCCGAGCGGGGACTCCGAATACCAATCCGAACGGGAAGTCCGGATCCGTACCGGGAGTCCCGAGTCTTTAAGGAGGAACGTATTCGTACCTTTATTCTTGTTCTTGACGAATTCCGGGGTACCCGCCCCTCAATCCGCCCGTACCTTTCAGCGGAATTGTTCCTTGTGATCGGACTCGAATCCTGTTGCTCCTTTTGAAGATACGGATCTTCGGATTCGTTCTGGAGTGAATGACTCATCACTACTATTTAGCGTATCTCAGACCAATTCTCACTTACGCGAGTCCCATTTTGGTTTGCACCGCCAAAAGTAATTTACAAAGCATTCAGGTGCTTGAAACCAAAACCCTAAGAATGATTGCAAACGCCAGGTGGTA